>CM038467.1:56806226-57102905 GCA_021464415.1 Lonicera japonica
TACATTTGCTTTGAGATTGATAGTACTTAAGTGTTTTGTTTGATTACTTGATATAGACTTTGATTAATTTTAAAAACGTTTTTTAAAATCCGATTTAGTTTTAAAAACCCTATTCATACCCCCCTCTAGGGTATTTTCTGACCTACACTAGTAACACCAAATAGTATTAAAAAAATGTGACAATTAGTAGTTCACCTCTTGAATTCATCTTAATTAGTTGTTAGGCATATCAAGAGATTGAAATTAGTACTTAGTCCCTCTTCCTTTAAATACTTAAAAGCTTCCAAAAATTGATAATATATTAAGACTAATATACCATTTTCAATCAAATATTAATTTTGATTCCTAATATTACGAATTAAACAAAAGACAAGTTGACTATTATTATTTTCCATAATTATCTTGATAAAATTCTGCATAATTATATGTTCATTCTAAGAACCGTACGTCAAGTTTTACAATAGGTGTCTGTAATTATATGTTCATACCACTGATTTTTGAAATATTGTATTGTGCAGGATGATTGTAGTCTAAAATAGATAAATAAAACAAATATCAAGGATTGTTTATCAGCAAGATTCTAATTTGTATAATAATAGATAAGAATGTATCATTGTAGGTATCTGGATCTGTATTAGGATAAGGTTGTATCTGTCTTGCAATGGTTATAAGTGTATTCAATCGTGTAATATTGTAGAGTAAAATGACTAAATGTAATGAGTTGTATTATCAAGTAATTGAAAAGATCAATCGTTAGAATATAAAATAGTAGCATGCATGGACGTTTTGTATCTCAAGGTAATGTTAGGGGCGGAGCGATGTGGAGGCCAGGAGGGGCCATGGCTCCACTTGGACCTTTGGTAAATTTTTACATAGCAAAGGAGCCTAAAATGGATCAGGGTAAAAGTTAGGGTTCGTTCGTGTAAGTGAGGGTTTTAGAGACCTATGTGCAATGAGATTTAATTAAATGTTCGGGGGCGGGTTTTGTAATTTTATACTGTTCGGTGTAAGAGGAACAAAGGAGGGAGCTTCATTCCCCCCCCCCCCACCAGCTGCAGCTTCTCTCTTTTTTTTTCACAATCCTTTTCGCACTATAATATACAAAAATAAAATTATATGCTTTAAAAAAGATACATGAATTTATACGAATACAAAAGGGTCCCAACAAATTTTTGCCTAGAGCCGGGCCGGCCCTGATTTGGCCCCATTTGAATGATATTTCTAGTTCCGCCACTGGTAATGTAAGTAATGAATTCTATAGAAAAATATCGAAAAACCACGATCATAAAAGACATTTAAAAATTGATTAATTATTACCTGGATCAACTTATATTTGCATTGATGGGTGTGTATGTACACGTATATGATTGACGAACAGTACGTTATTGCATATCGAAAAGTTTTGGTGGCCTTTTCGGCGAAATAAACAGTCACAACCTTTGATAGACTATTAACATGCATGTATAAATTGATGCACCATAATCCAATTAATCCACTAACTCCACTCATTTACGTCGTTAATCAAACCGTATCCATCAACAACAAATAATAGTTGTCTCTAGAGAAGAAGAGATCCTTCAAGAGATCAACCTCATCGCCAGCTATTTAGAACATAGCAAGGTACAAGGTTCCTTTCTGACACACCACTCGATCCCTTCACCACAAAAATTTATTACCCTACATAAACTTTCATCTGTTGATAATTTGAATAACCCAGACAAAGTTGCGATCAGATTTTTTTTCAAATTCCACTGGATTGTCAAAATCGGTCGATTTCGATAGCAAAACGACCTTTGATCGTCTTGATTTTTTGCACAATTATTGTAACTTTGTCTTCCGAACAACATATTCAAAAATCAATCTAATCCAACGGTTCGATCAAAATTTATAATAAGAACACGCATAAATGTAAAAAAAAACATATATAATATATGTATTTAAAATTCAAAATTGCAAAGTGTATATTCCTTTTCCAATTAGAAATTTTAAATCAACGTTTAAGTATGTTATTATAGAAACTAACATTTGAATTGCAGTTATTACTTAATTTAATTAAATTAGTAAACTCACGAAATCAATAATATGTTTTCCTTTTTCAATTCAAAATTTAAATATATAAATCTCAATTAATAAATCCTAATATTAAGCAAGTGTTAAAACTTTCTAAAATCCACTTAAAGGCGAAAATAGTCATTTACACAATGCCCTCCATATTTGATTAATAGTATTAAAGGAAACCCTAGGTCAAATGGTCAATCTAGGGATGTACCACTAATTTCTGAAACTAGGTGATCCTTTATTTTTTTAGCTTACAAAATTTAAATATATAAATCTCAATTAATAAATCCTAATATTAAGCAAGTGTTAAGACTTTCTAAAATCTACTTAAAGGTCAAAATAGTCATTTACACAATGCCCTCCATATTTGATTAATAGTATTAAAGGAAACCTCAGGTCAAATGGTCAATTTAGGGATGTACCACTAATATGTTTCTGAAACTAGGTGATCCTTTATTTTTGTAGCTTACAGATCAGTTTGCCCCAAAAAACACAACAACAAAAGATAAGAGACTTCTTGATTCTTTCAATAAATTAAAATAACATATGAAGGGAAAGCTACTTTGATTTTTTATATACATCTACATTAGTTGTTTTGATTCTGGACTGTCATTCTTTATAAGAAATCTAGGTCAAAGAAGAAGAAGGCCTATGCTAGGTAGAATCTAAAGTGGACTGTCTGTTCGCAGACCAAGCCTTTGACGATGGAAATTTGTTGCTAAAAACACAGTTTGCAAGAAAATTGTCTATTTTAGGATGGATTGTGGATATATAGGGGAGGTTTAGGAGGTTTATTTTCCTTCCATTTTTTTTTTCTTCCTTTTGTTTGGATGGTTGCACATGAACTATCTTAATTTTGAGTATAATGTACAATCATTTAGAGCATGCATTTGGCACTAGAAAATCACTCAATAATATATAATTGAAATTAACTTTAACATAAGAAAATCTTGATTGGAAGGACTTAGTATTCTTGCCCTGTATGTTTCTCTCTACAAATTTCTTCTCTCTAAAATTCTCCATTACTTCCCACCACTATGTATCACCAAGCACATGAAAATCTCGGGCCTCTGATTTCCAAGATCAAATAGATGAATCTCCAAAATTAAGGGCTTTTTTAACCGAGAAGGCCACTATATTGTGGAATGGTAATTTACACTTAAATTTGTATTTTTTGAGCTGAATATATATAAGGCCTTGACAATAAATACCTAATTAACCAAGATCAAATAGGACATGCTGGTCAGTATATTTCAACGAATTTATACTCCTACCAAAATGTAAATAAAAAGCATCCCATGAATTGTTGGCGCTATCGACAACAATCAATACAAAGTTTCAGAATCAATAAACTCTGAGGAGGGTTCAAATTCAATAAAAAGTTTCAAAATCAAGTGAAAAGGAATAGTATATTATACCTATTTAGATAGGAACAAGTCGTTGGTAATGTATATTGTAAGAACATGATACGAAATGCCCTGATCTAAACAATAGTTCGTATTTTAGTTATCCTAAATTATGAAAACCAAATATTAACACCAACGCACATGGCTGCTAAGAACAAACAGCAGATTAAGCAACTTATTTATGCTGTTCTTGTACAATTTGAGCATTCGATATTTCTTGGAAAGCAAAAGCAAAGAGTGGCATATCTGCTAGAAATAATCTTCTATTTCACAAAACCATCTTTATGTTGTTGGTAGCTTTGAAAAGCATTTTCTGAAATTTTCTTATTTTGTGACTTTTTCTATGGAGAAATTTTCTTTGGTGGCATATCTGCTGGTAAGATATTTTCTTACTTTGTAACTTTTTCTATGGATAAATTTTCTTTTGTGGTTGAGGAAGAAAAAAATTTCATAAAAAATTATGAAGGATGGAAGACATATATGCATAAAATGAGCATTAGGGGTGTGAAGAATCTAATCCAATATGCTCAAATTAACCGATCCAATCTAATTCAATCCAATTTTGTTTGGATTCTGTGAAATTAACGGATTGGATTGATTTGCGTTTTAGAAAAGTGACCAAACATTGGATCGGTTTGGTTATTACCTTGGTGAAACCAATGTCAAACCAATCCAATTCAATGTCAATTAAAAATGGCACCTATCCCTATGTACTTGGTTATTATTATACACTAAGTTACTAATATAGACTGCGCTACACTTTATTATTGCTAAATATATAAAAGACCCTAATAAGTAAACCCTAATTTACTTATCTTTTATTTTACTAATGAATTGGACTTTAATATGTATTGACTTAATTTATATTTTTATTTTAGTAATGAAAGGGAACTTTTTATTTATACTATCTTGATCTTTGTAAAGTTGATTGAATTTGTTTTAAATGTTATTGAAACTTAAATAACCCTTAGACGAAATACAATGGTTTCGAACCAATCCAATATAATCTTGAATTGGATTGGATTGGATTGGATTTTGAAACCAAATTGGATTGAATTGTATTGTAAAATATAAAATTAGATTGGATTGGATTTGATTGATTGGTGTATTGTAATAAATCTATTGGTTTTGAACCGATGCACACCCGTACAGCATGAAATGGGGAGGACATGTTATCACATACCCTCAACTTATTTTCTAACTTCTTACAAAATCAAGTGTTTTTATTTTTCTTTTCCTTGTTGTTATCAAATGGAGCCTAAATGTGTGAATATTATAATGAAAATTTTAATTAAATATACAAATTGTTGAACAATGTTGTAGGTAAACGAAATGAACCAACCATGACTTGTGTAGATTTTTTTCATGGAATCTCTATCCCAATAATATAGTTATAATTTTCTTGACTCACGTGGATCATAGTTAAACATTGAATTAAGATAAACCAAAAATTTAAATAGTTACAATTCAGCATTAGTAATAATTAGGAAATAAAGTCCGCATAATTTCATTTAACTATAGTTTCATAAAATTTGAATAATTTTATATAAAAACAATTTCTGAAAATTGAGGGGAACGATTGTACAAATACTAGTTGTCTCACTATGTTTCATAACCACCATGTTTCATAAGGCGCTTTTGTAGTACAAAGACTAAATGGGACTTTGACAAATTTCTGACCCTCCAAACTCTTACAATGATGCTTATAAAGGATACATTCGTGGTGACTCTTGCATATTTGGGGCTGAGGTTTTTGATATTAAGCACGCTGGCTTAGCCGAAAATGCCAATCCATGCAATTGGAAGGTTGACAAATTTTCAACGATCAACGACAAAGAATATCTTAACTCCAAAACGTTTGTAGTTGGTGGATATGATTGGTACTCTATGAATTATGAATTATGCATTAGCTTATGTTCTTTTTAAAGTAAATTGCCCCAATGAAAAACACGGTTACAATTAACTAAGCTTTTGTAAATTATGGTTTACTGATGGTTTTTAAGTTTGTATCCAAACAGAGATAAAGAAGCCAAGAACATACTTAATGCACCGAAACTCACCATAGAAAATAAGCAATGATCTAAACTATTAATTAAGATGAAATTATTACAAATTTAAAAATACTAAAGTGGTTAAATGTAGACTCCTAACTAGAAACGAAGATATTACTTGTAAATTTATTCGAAAGTTAAATCTTTTTCAGTTGTAAAGTGTATGTGGTAATAGTGCTTATTCATAATGACGAAGTTTTGACTCTCGGAATATTGTTTGCTTTGGCACCATACCGCCTGGTTTGTTCTTGACAAGTGCTACCATAACAACCTCCCACAAGGTCTCTTACTAGTGGGAAAAAAAAGGGTGTCCATATAAGCCACTTTAAGTTTCCCCACTTTCTGATGTGGATTTTACATCAAACCCATAGCTTTTCCAATTTTTTTTTTCCCGATTTAGCATCGACAAGGGTAACAATTACCTATAAAAAAAATTAATCTTTTCATTTAGAATTTTTGAATACTACGTTTCAATATATATTTAAATCTAAAGAGCAGCGTGTGAATTTAACCAAATTTATCCAACTGTGTATTTCCCTATAACAAAGCAAAATAATAGGGCACCCTCGTACCATTTCTTCTTGTACCTCCCAAATTTACGATTAAATTAAAATATTAATGTGCGATATATTTATAGTTTTTGGCTGCAAGAACTGAACCAAATATTAGTACTACTACAAACACAAGTTCAATATCACGGGTAAAGACAACAAAAGAACTAGATTGTTGGCTCGACAAATGGGAGAATCAACATAATGATATAAATTTTTTTTTTTTTAATCCGCAAAGGGAGAACCCTTAAATTTTATTAAAATAAGTGAAATATACAAATCTAAAGGCCGGTATAAACCAAACTTCAAGGATAAGGTTAATGAAATATCGCCATATATATATAGTTGATCTCAAGTTCAAGCAATAAGCTAAAAGATCATTTTTGTTCAATGACAAGGTCATATTTTCAACTTCAAGTGCAATAATTGTTTCATTCAACAGGAAACCCTTTGATAAGTCGTTTAGATCCACGAGTGGAAAAAATGCTGGGCGACCCCAATCGTTGCAAGAGGCAGAAAACCAATTTTTACATACAGCAAGTGTAGATGTAAAATATTTGGTTAGCATTTTTCTCCATCAGTAATATATATACTTTAACACAGTCACATGCACCTATATTTAAATATATATATATATATATATAGTTGATATGAATTTGGGACAAAATGTAATTTGTATTTTGTTTGTTTTGTTTGATTTGGTATGAAACTTGAGTGAGCTCAGGTAAAGAATGGGAGCACAATTTTTAAGAACACCACTCAAAATTTAGTTAGATGCAACATATTAACAAAAAAAAATTACATAAATAATTATGGATGGCGATATTAGCACTCCACAGATGTACTCTAACGCTTCAAAAAAGTCTCTTCAATGAAGAAAAGGTGTCCAAAAAAAGATCCACATATAAAGTGTCAATACAGATAATTTTGGAGTGTTAGAGTACTTTTATGAACCGCTAATATCATTATCCATAATTGTGCATAGAATTATGCACAAAGATCAATTATATTGGATATGAGAAATGCCAAGTAACCAAATTTGTTTTCCCAAAACTTGTAATCAAAATGTACTGAAATTTGGTAAGATAAGATGATGAATGATATTGACCGATTGAAAGTTACTTTTGAATTGACCTTTTGGAATTCGTTTTGGACTACTCATTGGATACATACTTTTCATCTAACCAAAAAGAAGACTTAATGTAATAAATAAATTATAATAGGTGCAAGTGGGTTAGTCTAGTGGTAAAAGGCCCACACATATTAGGGGAGATCCCGGGCTCAAGCCACACAAGGTTGGGGTGGGTTTTTTATTTTTATTTTTATTTTTATTTTTGTAGTAAAAAGGAAGAGACTTAGACCTTCCTTCTTTAAAAAAAATACATTATAGTAGAAAAAAACATTATGAACAACTATAATGAATAAAAAGGTTCATACGCAATAGTAAGAATTAATTAACAAAAATTAGAAAACCCAAACTCACGAGTTTCGGCCTCATGTTAAGTATTATTGCGTTGGTTCTTGATCTGCAACTTAAATTGTGCACACAATCTTAGCTTGGGATTCGATTGCAGCCAATCAGCATTCACGAACAAAGATAAATTTTTGTTCTTGGATTCGTATGTTCCGTTTGGGTACAAAGATAAATACCTATAAACCATAATTTATAAAAGCCTAGTTAATTATACAATTTTTTTTAATGTGGGGGGGGGGGGGATTAAGTTTTAAAAAGAACATAAACTAATGCTTAATGCTTATTGTACCAAGAGTATCCATGAACTAAAAATGTGTTGGAGAATGACATTCTTTGTCCTTGATCATTGAAATTTTTTTAACTTTCCAGGTGTAAGGATTGGCATCTTCCATTAAGCCAAATTGCTTAATAACAAAATCCTCAGCCCCAAAAATGCAAGCATCATCTTGAATGTATCATTTAGAAACATTAGTAAGAGTTTGGAAGCTCATAAATTTTTTAATGCCCCATTATGTCCTTGTACTACCAAAGCGCCAAAGCGCCCTTTTTTAGAATTAGCATCTGCATGCATTTGTACGGTTCGTGTTAATCAGCCCCCTTGGAAAATGATAGAAAAAATAACTGAATTTTAGGAGGAAGGTGGAAAAAAAAGTTTAGAGATGTGGTGATATGATTTCTAGTTTTATGAGTAGATGTCTTCCATCCTTCTTTATTTTTATGTGGAAAACCACCAAAAGATTTTTCTTCCCATGAGAAAAACCAAAAAAAGTAAGAGAACGTACATCACACCATATCCCTGAACTTATTTTATAACTTCTCACAAAAATCAATTATTTTTAATATTGTTCTCAAATGGAGATTAATAAGATGTTAACACACATTAGAAGAATCCATAAATTAAAAGAAGATTGATAATTAGACAAATCTAAGTTTACCTTGGATTGTATAGTACTTGTCCTTGAGTTGATCATAAAAAAATAATTTGTAATTGACATAACCTTCCTAATTTTGAGTTAGAGTGTGCGTATCTTCTATTTCTAGGTACACAGATAGATAGTCTTCACACCCATTGTTCCTTCCTTTTGGGTAGACCGACACTCTCCTTCAACAATGTAGTTGAGATAAAAAAGAAAGAGAGAAATGAAATAGCACTAATTAAGTATATAAATTGAAGCAGGAAATGATTTCATGCTTTTGAATTTACTTTTCTATTCTTAAAAAATGGTCAATATAAATGGGACTATTCAAACTTACCAATTGAAGCCGTTTGCCCAGAATTTATCAGATTGATGCTTTGGACTATTTGAGTTTAGAAAGGTGGAAAATGACTCTATTTTGAAGGTTTGTGGGTTGGTGGAATATCTCCGCAGTATCTTGAAATTTTTGTAGGGGTCGTGAGGCTAGGTGAAATTTCTATGTGGGATTTTGAATTTTCTGTGATGTAATTATAATACATATGCATAACAAGTACACATTTAAAAGTTATCATTTATGAATATGGAAGAACATAAAGAAATTTAAATACCTGTAATTCCACTAACTTTAGTATTTTAAAAACCACAAATTTAAAAATTAATTACACTAATCAACCATCAACTATACAACTTTTTTTTTCCTTGAAAAATATGAATACAAAAAACAAATATTTGAAACCTCCAAAAACGAAAATGACCTTATCAATATGAGAGATTGATAGTAATTTTTTGCAAACTAGGGCAAGTACCTCAGCAAAACTACACCGTAAAACACATTTTAACATAAACTGCCATTTTTCCTTGAAAAAAGTGAAAAATATTAATTCTTAATATTCTTTGGGTATGGTTATTAGCGTGTGGTCAAACTGATTACTCTAACACTCCAAACAATGTTTTTAATGCACGAATAAAAATGTCCCAAAGATATAAAATTTTACTTGGAAATAAATTTGGAGTGCTATATTACTTGCTACCCAATAATGACGAAACATAGATGGGTTCTAAGAAAGAGGACGATGAAGACCATGAAATGTTAAAGGATAAAAAGGACATACCAAACGCATGGTCATCACTAGTAATATGCTCCATTCGTACATGTGTGGAGTTAGTCTTGTTTTGCCAAAACTACTAGTTCCTTTTACTTTTAAATTTGAAGGTTTTATATGGATGAACATCTATATATTTATATATAACATAGCTTGTTAACTTATTTAGGTGATGAACTGATAAAGAGATCTTCCTAATGGGTCCTCAAAGCATAAAATTGAACAAGCTAATCTTACTCACAAACTCAGAAAAGAATATCTTCTTTTTAGTGGAAAAAGAAAAGTATCATTCAGAATTGATTGAAGGTGCAGTCCTTCGTTATATTCTCACTCTATATATATATGCATAGATATGTAGGTGATAAAAATAATAAAGAGAAAAAATATTGAATGAAGGCCATAAATATATATAATATTTAAATATTTGATTCCTAGCGTTCTCTATATATATACATATGTTTATTTGGGTTTAATTTGAAAATGAACAACAAAGAGTTTGTTTATTTAATTGTACAGGTGATGAATTGATAAAGAGGTCATCCTTGTAAGTTGTCAAAGCCTAAAATGTGTAGTGGTGTACGCTACCTATATATCACAAACTCAAAAAGAATCTCTCTTTTTTCGTGAAAAAAGAAACGCATCTCTCATGCACATGCAATTGATTAAATGCAATACTATGTGAAGTAGTCATGGAGAATCTATAGCGAAAGCAAGTCTTGAAAAAGGGGCTTGATGGTGAAAAGATGGTTATGGAGCTACGGCGGAACCAAAGCGAAAGCAAGTCTTCAGAGAAGATTTCGACGATGGCAGTGATGCGGGCTAAAAGCCTTGTTGGGGGCAGTTTCAAAAAATTCCTTCAAAAGGCAATTTGATTGTGAAAGTCCCATTGGGTATCATTTACTTAGGCAAATTAGGATTAGGCAAATTAGGATTGTCCATTTTGAGAAAAAACGGTATAGAAAGCAAACCCCAATCCAGCCGTGCGCTACGGAAGATTTTACTGTACTGGAATTTATTGCGAAGCTCAAAGATGGATTTCTTAAAAATTGCTTGAACAGGTATAAATTTATGTGCACTTTAATGTGAGATTTTATTTGAAATTTTCAAATTTTTTTTTTTTTTAAAAATATTTTTTTATCCGGATAATTGGTGTTTTATTTCCTTATTATTTGAGAATTTCTTTAAGTGATTTAATATATCTAAGGTGGTGCTATTGCCACCTCACAAACTTCTTACTTCCACTCCCACTAAAAAAAAGGTCTAAACTTCTATTTTCACCCCACCTAATTAATCATTTCCAACCAACTAATCACTCATCATCATCATCATCATCATCATCATCATCATCATCATCTTCTTCTTCTTCTTCTCTATGGTTTTTACTCAATGGTTAATAATTAACAAAAATTTAGATCTAATTAACCCATTGTATCTCATTCAGTTCATTTCAAAAGACAACAAAAATCCAAAAGTAACTCACAAAAACACACAAAATCTCCATTGATGTAACACAAAAAAAGCCTTAAGTTGTAGAGAATGGTAGAGAAGAGCGAATCAAGGATTATCAAGGTAGAAAAACATAATGAAAGAGAGATATGTTTGTTTTTATTATGTTTAATGTTTATTTTCTTTAGTTAATATCAAAAAAAAAATTGTACCAACAAAACGAATTACAGCATCAGAACAAGTTACCTCAGTTACAGGAAACCGAAATTGGAGCACTTGTTCGATTTTCGGTGACCGAATGTGTCATATGAAGACGTGAAGGAGAATGATATTTTGGTTCTACAGAATCGACATTTATCATTTTTCTCGATCCGTAATGGTCGAATAAATTCCTATTACTCGTCTCTTAGGGGTTGAGGTAGTGAAAAAAATTCTAAAGGGTTATTTTCTTCTCAAAATATCTCAATCCTTAGGAACTAAGGTATTGATTATTAGTCACATGTTCACATATTTAATGAGCATATAATTGAATTAGAGCCTCTGAATTCAAAGTTCGAACAATGTAATTTTTTGCTTTTCATGAAATTCTAAGGATCTAATTTTTTTGTATATGAATGACAACAATTTTTAATAACTTGATTAAATTCGATCACAGAGAATCGACCATTATCCAATTTATTTTTTTTGATTAAATTCGATTTCTTTGAGTAATCTATATTATAAAATATCAAGTTTGACCAAATTTATTTTCAAAAAGTATAAAAATATAATGGTTAAAAATATACATGTTATGATGTGCATGAACTCTACACCATTGGATGGGTTTTATACACACATCAAAGTTAAAATACTCACACCAATAATATACACACAATAAATTCTCACACACCAATATTTTTTTCTATATTAAAAATGCCATAACTTAAAATAAAAAATTCAAAATTTAAAATCTACAAATCAAGATCAATTAAATAAGATCCATCATGACTATAAAATTATGTAAAAAAAATAAAAATTATTAAGTAACATTTAACACCAATAATATACACAAAGTAAACTCTCACACACCAATAAATATTTTTACATTAAAAATGCCATAACTTAAAATAAAAAATTTAATATTTAATATTTAAACTCTACTAATCAAGAGGGTGTTAAATAAATATTTAATTTTACATAGAAGAAGATTTAAATAGGTGTTAAATAAATATCCTTATGCTTATCTCTTGTATCAAAATATTAAATTACCTTATTAATTTTAAAATTGTATCAAAACATAACTAAATAAATTAATATTCTAAATGTATTAATTTTGTAAGTTAGAGAGGAGAACATAACTAAATAAATTATGGGCCATTGGATTGTTGAACCAATCTTGAACATTGGATTGTTAAATTGATTTATGACATTTGGATTAAAAAATATAGTGGTCAAATCAATGAATAATATTTCCTTGATTTGTAATATAGATATATGATATACTTATTTGTATGGGGGCGGCCAGGATGTGTCATAAAACTTTTTTTAATATGAATAAAAAATAATGAATACATCAAAAATAATAGGGGAAAGAAGTTAGTTAATTCATCAAAAATATGCATGCGGATGCTCCACAAGTTATGAAAGACAAGTTCTGTAAAATGCAATTTTAAAGTCAGAAAGCATAATTAATGGAAATTCTTCATTAACTAGAAGGGAATATATATTTAAGTAATTTCTAAAGTAAATGTGTGAATGTTAGTTAAATATAAAAATAACTATTGCTTGGTGACAATACTCACAGAAATTGTTCTAGCGTCTTCTTAATTAATTAATTATCGATTTTTGTGAACTATCATTACTTAGTCAATGTTTATTATGGTGAATTTCATAAAATTTCTTCTTTAATTATCGATGCATATGTTTCCAAATAAAATTTTTTCTAACTACACCAGTAATTGTGTAATTTTTTTTCTTTTTACCATGAGGTATCCTTACACACGTATTAGAATAAGACTAATCTTTTGCTTGGAAAATTAATTCTCCCTACAACAAGTGTTTCCAACAAGAATCAACATCTGCAATGCAAAAATGGTTAGCCCACTTAAAACACAGATTATTACCTACGCTAAACTAATAATCATTTTGCGTGCATGCATGTTGAAGTGTAATGTTTTCCAATAAAGAAAAATATAGACTACAATAACAAAAGCCCCTGACTCCAAGTGTGACCCGAACCAAGGATCTCCCAAACCCGTGTGATCACCTTTATAATTATTTCCACAATATTTTATTTTCTAATAATGTTTGCTGATAGTCTCATTTAATTTGATGGTCTCATTATTTATGCTATTTAATACGGGTTTATATATATATATATATACATTCTAAACAAACAACTATATAATCATTGATCTATGAATTATTCTTTCATTTGTCGTTGAACCCCCGAAAAAGAATTGCAAGAGAAAATACATTATATCTGTGAAAAATAAAACTATATTACTTATAAAAAAGAAGAAGAAGATGAATTTGTGAGAAATATACCGTAGGGTTTAAGATGAAGTTAACTAGTTTTATTAATTTACACTTTACTCCGTAAATATTTTGATTACTACAAATATGAGAAAAAATTTTGAAAATTTGAGAACATTTAGCTACATTGCCTCGGTCAATGTATGTGTGTATATTCAGGGAAAGAGTCCAACCAAGGCTAGCCCATCCCGAACCCAAGTTCATAGTAGTGTAATAACTATTTGGCATATGAGAGAATCGGGAGCAGGATATTTGAATCTTGAGTTCTAACCAAGGAAATAAAAAAAAATGTTCAAATTAATTAATCAACACTAAGGCTCCATTTGATAGCAACATGGAAAATGAAAAATGAAAATAAAAACAACTAATTTTGGTGAGAAAATGGAAATTAAGTTGAGGCATATGGTGAGATACTCTCCATCTCATACTCATTTTTGTGAGTATATATCATCCATTCTCCTTTAATATTTTGTGGAAATTTTTTCTCTACCATCACCCAAAGAAAACTTTGTCATGGAAAAGAGCAAAAAGCAAGAGTTAATCTCACCACATCCCGCAACTTATTTTCCATCTTCTCACCTAAATTAGTTATTTTTTTTTCATTTTCCATGTTACTATCAAACGGAGCCTAAGAATCGATGTTTTCAAAATAGCCAGGTGTTCCTAGGGTGGCAAAACCTTAGAGAGAGAGAGAGGGGCAGAACCTATTCCGAATGCTTGATATATGGTCTGTAGGGATGAGTTGTTCATCAGCACGAGCTTGTTCTATTTTCAAAGTTAAATTTTTATAAGTTATTGAATTGTAAATGCAAATATATAAATGTATATATATAGCGAATAACAAAGTACAAAAGTACGTTATGTGTGCGTAGGTAAGCATTTGTTCCGCATACGAACTTATCTTCCTTAGATATCTAACATTATCATTCTTTTACCCGTAAAAAGTGAAACATTTTAGCTTCCCCGCATATATATAAATATACATATAGTGAAAAAATTATTGCATACAAAATACGGTCACGTTATTCTGTACCCTAAGGGTACATATTAGAAACTTATTAACACCCCATTTTGCAACCCTTGTAAGAATTCATGTTTTTGGAAATGTTCCGGCATCTTACACTCACGCCGGGTCATGTTAGGGTCAAACAATAAGCATTATGGATGTGAAAATGCACCTTTCAGCACATCGGAAGCCTCGCAGCAAGCCCTGGACACATCGAGCAACCAGAATCAAGCACGTCGCAGCCAGAGCTTGTCTCAAGTCAAGCTCCTCTTGCCAGCTGTTTTCTTGGCCTCCAAGGGGCTGCACTGATATAAGTAAACCCCTCCCAGTGGGTATTTCATCAACAATCATTGGAATTCGTGGTACACACGAGAAAACCAGTATTCTCTTCCTGTTAAAGAGTCCATGTATAATTTTAGCCCTCTCCTTTTTATTTCCATCTCCGTCTCCATTTATTTATAATTTGGATACTTGCATACAAAATTATTATCACTTGATAGCTTTTCAAAATATCTTCCTAAAACTATTTTCAAAACTAAAGGTGAAAAAAAACCTTAGCCATATTCTAAATTGATACTCTTCCTAAAACTGTTTTCAAAATATCTTCCTAAAACTATTTTCAAAATATCTTCATAAGGTGTACGATCGTCAATTCACCTCATACTACTTCGAATATAAGATTCCACATTGAACTAGTTTCTAAAAAGCCCAAAGCTTTACAAAATCACTTGTCTCATAACATCTACCACTACTAATATCATCATCTTCAAATCACAACACTAATTTCCAACATCTTGGGGAAAATAACAAACACATTATTATCACCCCATCCCCAAAACCCTGTTTTCCAAAAGCAAGCACATAAAGTTGTAAAGTAATAGCAATAGCATGCAAGTTCTTCATTATAGACATGTGCATATTCTACTTAATAGACCAAAAAGGCAAATTGGGTGCTTAACACCTTCCCAAGTTGTAACTTAATCCTTGAACTCTTTGAATCATTTGGTTTTGCATACGTTGTGTCTAAGAGGATATCTAATCCATAAATAGTCCTCTTTTACATGAACTTTTGTTTGTTTTCTAAAACAAAATGGTGACTCTGATTCTTTTCAAAACCATTATCAAAACAAACCTTTTTCTATCCAAAAAGAGAATACCGATAGAATCGCCGCCCCTTTGGGAACTTGAGAACTCGTGTTCTCACAAGGACAAATTTTAATGTTCATTAAACAAATTAAATATGAAACAAATTCTTATGCATTATTACTCTTTTTTTATTATTTTTAGTATGTTGAACATGTGCCTAAGGTACATAACTTAACATTTTTGCATGTCATGAATGTCAGAGTTCAATCCCAATTAAATTTGAAGTAAAAAAAAAGTTGAAGAATAATTGAAATTATTCATGGTAATACTTTTATATTTATCTTTTAGGACACTTTTCATGCATTTAAGGCACCTTTTTGGAATGTTAGGCCTTTTGCAATAGCTTGTCTTGAAAAGACCCTTTATCTTATGTGTCAAACTATTTTATGCATTGTTTGCGGACAAGTCTGCAGTGGGTGTGGGTATAGTGACCGAGATTCAATTGGTGGCTTTATGGCAGCTCTTAGCCAAAGGATTAATGCCCCGTTGGATCTAGCAAGCGCTTGTAGCCTTTTTCGCTTAAGACTTTGCTCTCAATTGTGGTTTCATTGAAGGTGTTGCCCAATTGATTATTAATTTGATTAATAGTAGAGCTGTAAACACCATAATTTGTGACCCTTACAGAGATTTTTGAACTATACCTATGCACCCATACATTTAAAATTCACAATAAAAATTTTTGGGCACTTTAGGGATATTTAGAGAGCGTGCTGCAGGTCCCTGCCTATAAATAGGACCATTGTGGTCTCATTTTGGGACCATAAAAAATTCACTAGTATTAGAGAGAGAAAGTCATTTTAGAGGATTCAGTGAGAAGTTTTAAAAGATCTTAGAGAGAAAAATAATTTTAGAGGCAGAAAACAAGTTCTAGAGAGAAACTAGAAGGAAACTTGAAGAATGAGTAGTTCTTCAACAAGAAGGCAAGACTTTTATTTTTCAAGTGCTTCAGGTATGCATTTACAGGATTTTTCATTTAATTACAAGTTTTGATATGGAAAATTAAATAATTTGCAAATAAGTTCATAAGTTTTCAAAACAAGTCCTTTCTAAATTTTATAAGAAAACTAAAGCATTGTTTTGAGAGGACTATTTTGGAAACATTCAAACTACTTACAAGATATCTAAAATATGAATTAAATAAATGATCCATTAAGACATCAAAATGGTGGATAGGTGCCTGACACCTTCCCAATTTGTAACGTTGTTCCCGAACCCTAGGAAAGAAGTTATCAAATTATCTCTGGTTTCAGCATGTAAAAGGCAATCCGTTTTCGGATTATCTTTTATACAATCTTTGTTTTTTTTCTTGCAAAATAGACTGGCTACTCTAAAAACACATTTTTCCAAAAAGATTCCAAAGCGAGAATCGCAGAGTTGAAATATTGGATTTTCACAGTGGCGACTCTACTGGGGATCTTAAGAACTAAGCTCTTATATAATGAATCATATATTTAATTATTGTTATTTATTCAATGTAGGTCTTGAAAGCCTTAGTCATATGATAACATAGATGTAATCTAGTGGATATATTTGTTAATTATTTGAGGAATTTTTTTTCCCAAAATTAAAATTTGGCAAAATAACATAACAAACTCTAAAGCATTGATTAACAACGAACAACCAGATTGTTATTTCACACGCAGTCATATATTATCATGCATTTCTGTGTGTGAATTTACCCTATCAACCTCGGGAACATAGTCATGACTAGGCCGTGGACTTACGAGTCTGAACCAGCCAAAAGCGCCTGGGACTAGTCTCCTTGGCCCAGTACCCTGCCAAGCTATATAAAGCGGTTTACCCCTCACGTACCCGGTAGAGGTATATCAAAATGTCCTTATATGTACCTATGCCTTTGAGATATATTGTAAGACCTGCTTAATAGAAGGGAACCTTAAACCTTACCCTACTCAACTACACTTGCATATAGGAGAGTCAACATAGAACAAAAGATTTTCTGCATTATTTAATGACTAATAGTTATGGAAATCTAGTGAGTAGGGGCCTTATCAATTATACCGTCATGGTTTTAGCAAGTGCGTCCGAAGGCTATCCAACCACCACCGTAAAGATTCATGAAGATTGATAACCTTTGTAATCTTCCTATCACCGATTTCATGAATAAAGCAACTCATGAGGAAAGAACTTCCCGTGTTTTAAAATAATTTTCCAAAGAAACCTTTTTCAAAATGATTTTCAAATCTAGATGATAAGAGAACCCAAAAAATTTACATTTCTACCTTACTTTGCATGGGACTCTCAAGTTATTACTGTTGGTCTGTTTTCGATCTCACTAAAAAAATCTAGTAGTTTATAAAGATGCATATTTCCTTTGTTTTTGGAAATTAATCGGGACTGGATTTGTCCTTTTCTTTAACTAAAGATATTTGTTCAAACTGGCATCCACCTGTGCTAAGAGAGACAGTACTAGGAGGTTAGTCCAGCCTGAATCATTTAATATGGAACCACATTAAACACTAATCCGCGGGGGGGGGGGGGGTTGGTAATCTGTTCAATAATACAGCGGATTCGCCACCCGGTCCCTTTTACCCAAAATAGGGATTGCCACAGAACACCTATGCAAGGGGTTTTCCTCAAAACCCAAATGTGGGGTTACCGCCACAGAGCACGGATCATAATCTCCCACCAAATCAAAGGGTTAATGTTGTAAACGGAACTGGAGCCATACCATTACCCAATCCTAAAGAGATATATTGCATACTTATGAACCAAAATCTGACCCTACTCTTGGCTGATCACCAAAATACCCTTGCCTGGTTAGACGAAATGGCTAGAGGACGCCTGATAGAACCAATAAGAAAGGCTACTTTTGTACCACCTCCTCGACCTTCTTGCCCATATTGAATTCCCGCCACAACCCAAGTAACAGATCACGCCATGAATTTAACCAGATCCTATTGTTAGCTGGCTTCATCAAGCCCAAATTGATTCCAATTCCACCTCAAGCATAACCACCGTATGACCCTTACTGCGACACATATCATGAACCCACTCGGTGAACCACCAGCTTACAAAGAGAGGGGTTCCCGACAATTGAGGCCCCAAGACAAGATATGATTATTAATGAACTCAAGGAACAACTAAAATCTTTTACACAAAAGTTGACCGAAAGCGATCTCACACAACTTCAAAATTATAATATATATCCTGAAGCTTGTTACCCAACAAGATTTTAATTACCATCAATCCCTAAGTTCACTGGGACGGCCCTGCTTAAGCTGCACCTAAAATTCTATGTACATTCCATGGAAAGATGAGTTAGCCAACTCATTTCATCTCACTCCAGTAGGGGTGACGCATAGTTGGTTTTTAAGTCTGGAAAAGCAGTGAGCAAGTCCTAGATTAATATAGTCAATGAGTTCGTAGCGCAATTAAAAATGAATGAGGAGCTGAAGATTACTTGGAAGCATCTAGATATGGCTAAGGAAAAAGATGGAAACACATTAGTGAGTTCGTGAGGAGATGGAGGGAACTAACTGCCTAAATGGTAGAGAGGCTAGACGAAGAAGAACAACTTGGAATGATAGTGAAGATTTTAAAACCCAAAATTCGGACTTAGATGGGACACCAATTCTTTATCCACTTCAAAGCTCTACTATATGTGGAAATAAAATTGAGGAATATTTGGCCAAACCGGTAGAGGTAAAGAAGTCTAGTTCTCAATATAAGAAGACTTTTACCTCGACCTCGACTACTAACCAGGTTTCCATGTATGGACCGCATAGTAATTGGTATTCCAATAATCCTTATGGTCAGAAATCTCAAAGGAACACTAGGAATTACTCTACACAGGGATACCACAACAACAACAACAATAGTCAGGGAATGTTTAATCGGGGAAGAGCGAGAGTATTTCTTGCAATTACCAGAGTCATTATGAAAAGCCTATAAAGACTTGAAGGAATATATAGATGATCTACCCACTTAATCAATGCCCACTACACAATCCGATTCTCTCTCATTGGAACTCAAATGAAAGGTGTGAATATCACCAAAATGTAGGTCACAGCAAAACCTTTTATTAAGTAGTGCTTGACACTACAAAACCTTTTATTAAAGATGAGTTTATAATTATTAAGTAAAAACCAAAATTCAATTAAAATATGTTAAAACATGATTATAATCAAATTTGAACTAAAACGGGCGATGCAAACACAAAATTGGCAATTTCAGTATCAAAAAGTAAGGTTTAAAATAAGTACCAAAAATAGCTTATTTATGTTTTCTATCTAAAAGAAAACATAACCAATTAATTTGGAGAGTACAAACCGCTCTGTAACTTGACCAATAAGGATTTAGTGCAAATATAACGATTCAAACTAGTTTGGTTCTTTTGTCGAAAAGATTTCATTAAATTTCTTATGAAAGTATGTGATTAGCATACTAGGATAAAAATATAACTAAAATTAGATTTATATTCACCTTTAACCAATATAAAATTAATTAGAATTTAATTCAGGCCCGAAAAATGATCGCGTCGGCATACCAGGTCCTTACGGACCCTTAACTAACAAACCAGCCAAACACATCTAATAAATTCATGGATAGTAAATTATATGAATAAAAAAGCGTGTATAAATTATAAATTGGAAAAGCAAATAAAAATCTAAACATGTAAAATTTATACAAAGAATTAAGAAAGTATTAATTAAAATTAAAACCTGGAATTGAAGCTGTAATCCAACGTGTAAATAATGATGAAATCTGAAATCAATGTTCAATAATATACTCAAACCCTTCTTCTCTAACTTAGTATTAACACCAAAGAAAATAACAAAGTGGTACAATCAAATTTTTAATGTTTTCAAAATGAAATAAAATAAAAAAGACAAAGAATGAAGAGAGAGAGAGAGAGAGAGAACAATAGAGCCCACAGCTCCTTTTGTATCGTTGATGTATGCTATGGATGCTTTATTTTATAATAATAAAAAAGAAAGAATAAAGTGCCTCAATGAAGGCTTGAACACATAATCTTACGAAGGGAGCTTGTTGTGCTTACCAACCAAGCTAGGATCACATTTAGTAATTTCTTGCACCTTCAATTTCCTTATTCAGTCATGTAGAATTCTATTTATCTGGCATATTGTTTATATTTTTGTTGATACAAGTTTTGGCCTACACGTAGCTAACTCAAAGATCTACAACTTCTATATCTGTAGTTTTCTTCAAATTCCTTACAGATCAATACCAAACTTGGTTGGAACATTAGCATTGCGCGCAGTGATTCTCTTCTTCAGCCGAAAACTTCTCGGTTTGATTTTGTTGACCTATTATTTGCTTGGGATTGCTCTATGGGTTTCTCTTGGATATTTTTATTCACTTCATTCATCATAGGGCTTGGCATGTGTTTCCAGTTCACTTCTTGAACTCAATTCAGCTTTGAATTTAACTGACAACAGTTAACTATGGGGAATTTTGTTTTCGAATTCGTATTTGTTCACTTCTAACCTATAAAAATGTTCAAATGCACTATAAACAAACATATTATCCATTTTATTTTAAAAACTCAAATATAAAAAAATTTAAATAATTATAATCAAATTCATGCATATCGAGTCATTTAAATAGGTATAGAACTGAAATATTTTGGCTTAATCAATAAACTATGGGATGAGTCCACGGATGTTGGTTTGAGGGATGAGACTGAGAAGAAGGATGATGGTAATGCAGATTTAGGCGACGAGTATATTGAAATATTGATGGGTTTGCTGGATAATATGCTCTAGATTCCTCCCTTGTGGACTATGCTATAGGATTTGGGCCCCACGCTACTCTCTGTCAGCCATATATTTTCTTTAGAGATGCAGGAAGAGCCTCATGTTAGTCAATTCGAGGACACTCCAGTGCGTTGTCTCACCATAACCGCTGCAAATAGAGAGCTTTATGTTCCTTTCACGGCGTCCCCAACACTATGGTAATGAGCCGTGTCAATACAAATGGTAATACTACTATTGTTTCTAAATGGACCTCTCATCATATTAGTGAGAAGCAACGATAAATTCACATGGCTAAAGTGGCCTCAGCTTCTAAAGCACCTTATACGCAAAAAAACCATGTAAGTGGTTCCAAATAAAGCTCCGTTATTGGAATGTGAGTGGCCAGCTTTGGTAAGCATGGGGCTAAACACGAGTTTAAATCTCCATGTATCAAGCATCATCCATATTAGTTTGTATTTTTTAGCCGAAGATTTTGTAATCATTTGTTCCAGTTGGTTATTAGGATTTGCTTCAATTGGCTTTTATTATGGCTTATGATAAAGGACCGAACTAGAGGGGCCTGAGCATTTTATCATCTATTTAGGTTCTTCATTCTCAAAGGAGTAATATCCCAGATATCATTAATCCCTCATCCCAGCCGGTCTCCATCATGGTTGCCGAGGTGTTTACATCTATATTACTGACTCTTGTGTATGTTCATAATGATTTGGGCCGAGTTGGAAGCTTTGAGTGAACCTACAAAGCCTTGGACTATTATAAGAGATTTTAATGTTGTCCTCAGTATAGATGATCATCAGGAACTCATTAAACTTCGGTTCAAGATTGTGATGAGTTTGCCAATATATTTATTGATCGTGACTTGACACAGCTCGAGTATGGGTTTTTATTTTAGGCACCAAGGTTCTTAGGAGTTGAGATTAAATTGTGTCTTTTGTAACGAGTAGTGGCTAGTTTCTAGTGTACTTTGACTTGCAATGCTTTGATGCAGGTAGCCAGTGATCACTACTCAAGCTTCTTTCTTGCCAGTATGAGGGTTTTGGAGGGCCTGTCCCTTCAAGTTTCTTTTTGCGTGTGTTGATCAGCCAGACTTTCAGTAGGTTATGGCGATGGCATCGGGGGAGGTTAGCCATTTAGGCGATGCTATGCATATGCTTCATTCTATGCTTAAGCACCTTTGACAATGGATACATATTTAGAACTGTGAGTAGTTTGGGTTAGTCAATGAGAGGGTCAAGACAGCTAAGAAGCGGTTGGATGACATTTAGAGAGATTTTGATCTTCATGGTACTTCTGAGGCACGATTTTAGGCTTAATCGGGTGCTCAAAAAGCTTATCTTAATACTCTTAGAGATGAGGATAGCTTTTGTCGGGATATGGCTCATATGAGTTAGCTTTTTGATGGTGGTTTTCGTACTTACTTATCTAATAGAATGGCCAGGCAATGGGCTATTTAGGGTCGTATTCAATTACTTTGAGATGGGGATAGGACATAGAGGATTCGACTGAGTTCGATTCCCATGATACTACTTATTACTCATCTCTCTATCGTTCTGAACAGCCTTGTGTTCAGACAGGCCTTACTGATTTTCTTCCTCAACAGGTTACGAGTGAGGAGAATGATATGTTACTTGTGGTTTTGTCAAAAGATGAGTTAAGTAAGCTATTTTTTCTATGAATCCTCACTCTGCTCCTAGACTCGACGGATTTAATGGCTTATTTTATCATTCTTGCTAGCCTATTGTTTGTGGAGATGAGGTGAGGACGATTGTGATATTTTTTTAGTAAGATCGTATTGCTAAGGATTTGACTCCAATATTATGGTTCTTATTCCAAAAAAGTCGGGTGTGGATCAGATTTCTGATTGTAAGTCAATTGACATGGTCAACTTTGGATTCAAGATTAGTATTAAGATTTTCTCGAATAGATTAGGTGGCATTGCTTCTCAGAATCTTTCTCCTAGAAGATTGGGTTCGTACGAGGCAAGCATATCCACGTCTTTATCGTTTTGGTGTCTGGGTGTTACAATATGTTGGATCATCAAATTATTAGGAGTAATATTGGGATTATTTTTAAAATTGCCAAAGCTTTTGTACTATGGACTGGGGCTTTTTGCTCCATATATTATGTAATACCACATTCATTCGCATTACAACAATTACCTTAATTTGTTCATCAATTTTATCTGGGGTGGTGAATTGTTGATTTATGGATAATTTTATTGTTCTTGCAGTTCATTTTGGTTGTAATGGTATATTTGTATTTGCATAAATGGTCGTTCTGCAATTCATATGGTCCGAATTGCTATTGGGTTGTGAATCGTGTGTTTTGGTTTTACGAGATTCATCGATTTTAGCCAAATTTGAGGTATCATAACTTTTTCGTTCCTTACCCGATTAAGCTCTTGTTTACACCTATGTTTAGTCTTTGATCCAACCTACGACTTTCGTGTTTAGACCAGAAGCTAATTCGTACTTTTCATTGGTCAAAACGGTGTGCGAAGTAAGCGAAATGCTTAAACTTACTTATATGTTCTGGAAACTGTACATTTTGTACTTAGGACCTCGTTGGAGGCTAGTTATTTATTTATATTAATTTCTTTGCATTGTGGACATATTTTACAGAATGGATCATGTCTTTGCTATTTAGAATGTAAAGTTTCAAGTCTTCCACAAGAAACTAAGTTTCTTTAACCTGCCGTCGCGTACGACACTGTGATTAACCGGGTTTCGGAGGATAAATCCTCTTAACGAGATTCGGGGAGTGGGGTAGATTAGGAAATTCAATTTTGTATCATTTTATTTATCTTATCGTATCGATATTTAGGGAAGCTTGAGGAATCGGTTTTGGTTTCTAGGGTCGCAGTAGATGGACTATTGGGTTATATTATAGTCAGCCACAACGCAACGGATGACTATGTTATAAATCATTAGTCAGCTGCCGCTAACTAGAACTGAAACACAATGAATAATTGAGTTTCGCCCAAAATGTCCATTTTTTTTCATGTTTCGTCTTATCTTCCAATTTGTGTTATCTTATCATGCTTTCCATATTAAATTCAATGGAGTTTGAATAGTGGATATGGTGCCATAAGCGATGTCACTCCCGGCCGCACTAGGGTTCCAAGAAACTCTTCAATTGATATCAATGAAGTGGCAAGCTTTTAGCATGATCCTTATGAAGGGTGATAAAGTTTATTATATCTAGAAGTCTAAACGTTCACAACCACCTAATTTGAAAGGTCACTGAGCCCAAGGCTACTGGAGGGTGGCATTCTGATATTTGTTCCCTACTTAAGATTATGAATACTTGTGAGAACAAGTAGGTCGGTTTTGTTTCTTTAAAACTTGAGGGTAGCGTACTACGCTATTGGATGTTCATTGGTGGGGCCTAAGGTAAATCACTAGGAATACTGAGTTTAATATAATCTTCTATGATGGATACGTGTTCGATGCTTACGATAGAGCCAAAATAAATGAGTTTTATAACTTGATTAAGAGTAGAAGGGTGGTTGAGGATTATTGCCTCAGGTTTGAGGAATTGAGTACGTATGTGGATAGGAATTTCGATCAGCGAAGCAAAAGAGGCTTATTTATGGTCTTCGAGTTCAATATCGTTGTACTATGACTTTCGCTGACTTTTCCTCTTATAAGACCTAGGTCAAAGCGGACCTTAAGGTTGATAGAAAGTTGAATAAACCTTCCATCTTATGGACCGGGGGCAAAAGGAAGGTAAATGGCCGTGAAAGTACACGAGATAGGAATAAGAACCTATCTAAGTCTAAAATGTTCTGGAGGAAATAATGCTAGTAGTGGTGGCAATAGTGGGCCAAGTATTTGGTGCTTTATTCATGAGAATCGAAACTATTATCATAAGGATTTTCTGAACAACAAAGGGGTGAACTAGATTAGTGAACTTTAGGACAGATGGAAACAATAAGAGAGATCAATAGTATAGGCCTAGATGTTGTTCTCTTTAATCGCTGTGCTAGGACCAGACTCCCAATAGGAGCTAGTGTCAAGGGAATTAACAACCAAACCATAGCCTAAGTTAGCCTTAGAGTTTAGAGAGCCAAGCTAGCCGAGTCTTCAACTAAATTCCTGTAGCAGACTAAGAGTACTTAGTAATGGAAGGTAGTCTTCTCCTTTTCATGTTACGTTAGGGTTTTGTTGGATAAGATGAGTATCATATTCTTTTATATCAGTTGTTTCTACTATAAACTTAGATTTGAAGTCAAAGAAGATAGAATCTCCCACTAGTGTTGGAATGCCAATAGGTAATGGAGTTACTTGAGTAGTTATTGCATCGTTAGTATCTCCCTTCTTTCCGATTGTCACAAGGAAGGTAATTTCATCATTTTGGAGATAAGTTCCTATGACATAATGACGTAAACCTGGATATGGATTGGCAAACTCAGTACCAAGCTATGGTAGATTGTCATCCTCGCGGAGTCATTGTCCCTCATCCTTGGGGTGAGAAAGTTATTTTGGGGTAAAGTATTATTTATACCCGCAATCTATGCCACCTAGAAGAAATGAAGAGATTACATAGGATAGTTAACAAGCATTGTAAGCACCGAAACCTCACCATTAATACTTTATGATGCCCCTATTATTAGAAAATTTGTGGACGTATTTCGTGATGGCTTACTCGGATTATCCCTTATCGGGAGATTAAATTTAATATTTATTGGGTGCCAGGAGCCGTACTTATTCCTATTGTACCCTACCTTTTGGCTTCAACAGAACTTAGTGAGTTTATTATCATTTAAATGATTTTTTATAAAAAAGGGGCTCGTGGGTCTTTCCATCTTTATATTAACCACCATCAATTGAACTGAGTCACCATTATAAAATAAGTACCCTTCTACGTATAGATGATCGGTCCGATCAACCTCATGGTGCTTAATTGTTTTCCAAGATCAATTTGCAATTGGGTATCATCATTCGTATCCGTGAAATGGACATCCCAAAGAGTAGCTTTTCATACTCGTCATAGTCATTTTGAACTCCTGGTTATGCCAGTTGGGACAATTAATGTATCAATCGTATTTATGGATTTTTTGTAACGATCCGGTCCCACCTCAATACGATATTTTCCGCTTTGGGTAGCGTCGAGCCAGGCCTTAGCCCCGGAACATCTACCCTCACGGTTTTGTTTCTGGGAGCACACGACCAGCTTCCCAGGGGGTCACCCATCCTGGGATTGCTCTGGTCCTCTACTCACTTAACTTCGGAGTTCTTATGGGATCCGAAGCTAGTGAGCCCCCAAAAGGCCACGTACTTAATTAGCGACCATTTCTTACTTATATTGGTCTCCAAGTGATGAGCCCGAGGATAGCACATGAGTTGGATCATGGAGTGAAGACTATGCAGATCCCATCCGGGTTCCAAGTGGTCCAATTACTCGAGCTAGGGCCAAGAAGATCAAGGAAGCACTCATGAACGTGGTCCAAGAGTTGATGAATAAAGCTGGAGCTTGGAGAAGTATTCAATGAGATGAAGAACGAGAATGGAGAATAATGCTTAGCCAAGAAGACGCAGAATAATTAGGGCGTTTTATTATTGTTTTATTTATTTGCATCATTTAAAGCCCGAGGATTATGTATAATTAATATTTAGAGTGATGGGCCTGCTAAGAGTGTTTTTGGGCTTGTTAAGAGTTTTTCATTATTTTTGTTGCCTTCAAATTGGGCTTGTTTTATTATTTTCGTTTTTAGGGTTTGTTTAGGGTTTCATTAGGGTTTTCTTGTTCTCCTCCTATTTAAAGGAGGCAACTCTATTGTATGAGGCAGCCTTGTTTTAATAATACGAATTTGAGTGTGTTTTTCACCTCTTGTGTTCTAAGAACACATCGAACAGCCGGAATATTATTCTTGTTGTTCTTCGACTTATCAATCAATTAACCCATCAATTGATTGTTTGTCTTCGACTATACCAAGGTTCATTCTCATTTTTAGGGATTGGGTTGAGGTTCCACATCCATCATCTTCACGTGGTTCCAAGGTTCTTACGTATTCAACCTCAAGGGTCGCGGATTCGACATATCGGATAGAAATACGGTCGCGGTTCACATCATTGGTATTAGAGCGATTCTTTCTATCCAAGTTTTATTTTTATCGTGTTCTTGTTATTACGAATCTGTTCCTGTTACTGCAGATTTGTTCTTGCTATTTATGGATCTGTTTTTGTCCTTAAGAATCTGTTCCTACTTTTGATAATATGTTCTTGCTATTTCAGATCTTGCTCTTACGAATCTGTTCTTGTTATTATGAATCTGTTCTTGCTATTTCGGATCTTGCTCTTACGAATCTGTTCTTACTATTTCGGATCTTGTTCTTACGAATCTATTCCTATTTTTAATAATATGTTCTTGCTAAGTAACTTTCGAATTTGGTTATAGATCTACTTATCACGGATCTGTTTTTTTTTTGTTTCATCTGTGTTGTTCAAAGTCGAAATCTTCAATTTCGTTGCTGAACCATATTCGCAAATCTGTCCATTCATAATCTGTCCAGATTAAAGTAGAGTTCGATTTGTTGTTTGCAATAATCTCTAGTTGCAATTTTCTTGATTCCTAGTTAAGTTGATATTGCGGCTGTTGAAAGTTGTGGCGGCTGCTATTGTGAACAACATAAAACCCTAGACTTGTGATTCTAGGTTAAAAAAAAAAGTACAAAAAATTCCGAAATTTGACTTTATTTCTTTTAGGATTCAGATCTATAGGTTCCAAGGGTTCCAAAAATCACTTTTTCACGAGACTATATTTTCGCTCATTTTTTTTTCGATCTTTAGCTTCGTATTGTGTCCATAATTCATTGGGATTCCTGTTTCTTGAGTTCTTGGTGAAAACGTACTTGTCCTCGCATACAATTGATCTGTTTGGGTTGTGATTGGTCTGTTTCGGAAGCCAAGAAAAGGGTTCTTGCTTTTCGATTTGTTTGAAGTTCCAAAAGGTGAAAATTGAGAGGAGTATCAATACATTGAGAACTAAACACGAGCGGTAAAATCAGAGTGATATTATTTTTGAGCGAAACACGTAAGGGAGTGCAGTGAGGAAAATTTATTTCTTTATATTGTGCTAACCTCTGTTTTGTAGCAATATGTCGAGTTTCGATCCTAGGTTATTCCAAGAAGCCGTGACGAGCACCTTACAAAAAATGATGAGAGAGGAGTTGGGTGGCTTTAAGGAGCAGGTGGAAGAAATGAGTGAGGAATTGAAGAGAATGCGGGTGAAGGTAGATAGAGTTGAGAGCACTCAAATTGAGCAATCCGACAAATCACATAATGCTCAAAGAAGTGGGAGACCGCAGCCTAGGGAACGGAGGGCTGATTTTGATAATTATTACCGAGATAGCTTTGACGATGGGGATAGCGATGTCGATTCGATAATCGCTAACCGACGGAATGGTAGACGGTTTGGTAGAGGATCTAATCGGGAGGATGACAACATGAATGGGATCAAAATGAGGATTCCATCCTTCCAAGGAAAAAATGACCCTGAGGCCTATCTTGAGTAGGTCAAGAAAGTTGAATTAGTATTTGCTTGCCATAATTACTCCGAGTCCAAGAAGGTGAAATTGGCGGCTATTGAATTTTCCGATTATGCATTTTTTTGGTGGGATCGCTTGATGATAGAAAGAAGGCGTAGTGATGAAGGGCCTGTGGAGACTTGGGATGAGATGAAGCGGTTGATGAAGAAGCGGTTTGTACCCGATCACTATTATCAGGAATTGTACCAAAAATTACAGGGGCTTACGCGGGGAAATCGTAGTGTTGACGAATACTATAAGGAGATGGAAGTGGCCATGATTCGGGCCAAGGTTGATGAAAATAGAGAAGCTACCATGGCGCGGTTCTTGAGTGGGTTAAACCGGGAAATTGCCAACGTGGTTGAATTGCAGCCATATGTTGAGATTGAAGATATGGTGCACACGGCAATTAAAATAGAAAGGCAGCTCAAGAGGAGGGGTGGTTTCAAGCCAAACC
This sequence comes from Lonicera japonica, assembly GCA_021464415.1. Taxonomy (NCBI): domain Eukaryota; kingdom Viridiplantae; phylum Streptophyta; class Magnoliopsida; order Dipsacales; family Caprifoliaceae; genus Lonicera; species Lonicera japonica. Next base: position 56,835,622 of record CM038467.1, read on the forward strand.
AAAGTTCTTATTCTACTCCATGGAAACAAAGTCCGTGGAAGAAGGATGACAAAGCAACCACTCCGAAACCGAAAGTTGATTCAAAATCAGAAGTTCCTAGTGGAGGCCAAGCTAAGACAGCCCCTAACACCACTAATACTCCTGCTACCCGAAACAGGGACATTATATGTTGGAAGTGTCAAGGGAGAGGCCATGTTTCCACTCAATGCCCGAATAAGAGAGTAATGATGCTTCTGGATAATGGGGAATATGAGACGGATGAAGAAGGCGCTGAAGCTATGCCACCTTTGGAGGATGTCGAAGAAGAGGAGAGCGCCATCTAGGGTGAGTTATTAGTTGCAAGAAGAGCGCTTAGCACGCAAGCAAAGGAGGATGAGGAGCAGCGCGAGAATATTTTCCACACTAGGTGCCTAGTGCTAGGCAAGGTGTGTAGTTTGGTGATAGACGGAGGAAGTTGCACTAATGTGGCTAGCACGACAATGGTGGAGAAGCTAGCATTGCACACGACTAAGCACCCGAGGCCTTACAAGCTGCAGTGGTTGAATGATAGCGGTGAAGTGAGGGTGAACAAGCAGGTTTTGGTGTCCTTTAGCATTGGTAGGTACGATGACCAAGTGCTTTGTGACGTGGTTCCCATGCAAGCTGGCCATATGTTGTTAGGAAGACCATGGCAATATGATAGAAGAGTTAAACATGATGGCTTCACCAATAAATATTCATTTGAGATGAACAAGAGAACAATCATTTTTGCACCTTTACCGCCACAGCAAGCCTATGCCAATCAGTTGAAGTTGCAAAGTGAGGAGGAGCAACGGAGAGCTGAAAAGAAAAAGAGAGATAGTGGTGAGGAAAATAAAGAGAGTAGAGTGGAAAAATCAGTGACTATTGAGAGCAAGTTTGAGAGGAGGCAAAAGAATTTATATGCGAGAGCTAGTGAAGTGAAAAGAGTGATGCTTTGTAATCAGCTTCTTGTACTTGTATACAAAGAAGCGCTTTTGAATACTAACGAGCTAAATTCTTCTTTGCCTAGTGTTATTGTCTCTTTGTTGCAGGATTTTGGTGACGTCTTCCCGGAGGATACGCCAAGCGGTTTACCACCCATCCGAGGAATAGAGCACCAAATTGATTTTGTACCCGGAGCCTCCATTCCAAACCGGCCAGCCTATAGGAGTAATTCGGAGGAAACGAAGGAACTTCAAAGGCAAGTTACGGAGCTGTTGGAGAAAGGGTATGTGAGAGAGAGTATGAGCCCATGTGCGATGCCAGTTTTGCTAGTGCCGAAGAAGGATAGAACATGGAGAATGTGCATGGACTGCCGAGCCATAAATAATATCACGGTAAAATATCGTCACCCCATTCCATGTTTAGATGATATGCTTGATGAGTTGCATGGGTCTAGTATATTCTCTAAAATTGATTTGAAAAGTGGATATCATCAAATTATGATGAAAGAAGGAGATGAATGGAAAACAGCCTTTAAAACAAAATATGGTTTATATGAATGGTTAGTTATGCCTTTTGGTTTGACTAATGCACCTAGCACTTTCATGAGATTAATGAACCATGTTTTGAGACCTTTTATAGGAAGATTTGTTGTAGTCTATTTTGACGATATTCTTATCTATAACAAGAGTCTAGATGACCACGTAATTCAATTAAAATATGTTTTGGATGTCTTGCAAAAGGAGAAGTTATATGCTAACCTGAAAAAGTGCACTTTTTGCACGGATAAGCTTGTATTTTTTGGTTTTTTTGTGAGTGCACAAGGGATTCAGGTTGATAAAGAAAAGGTGAAGGCTATTCAAGAATGGCAAAGTCCTACAAGTGTTGGGCAAGTGCGGAGTTTCCATGGACTTGCTAGTTTTTATCGGCGGTTCGTGAAAGACTTTAGTACTATTGCGGCACCATTGACTGAAGTGATCAAAAAGAATGTGGGATTCAAATGGGGAGAGGAGCAAGAGAAGGCATTCGAATTACTAAAAAGCAAGCTAAGTAACGCCCTTTTGTTGTCTTTACCTAACTTTGCAAAGACTTTTGAAATTGAATGCGATGCTTCAGGAAATGGAATTGGTGTTGTTCTTATGCAGGAAGGAAGACCAATAGCATACTTTAGTGAGAAGCTAGGTGGAGCGACCTTAAATTACCCTACCTACGACAAGGAGCTTTATGCGTTGGTGAGAGCATTGGATACCTGGCAGCACTATCTTTGGCCAAAGGAGTTCGTGATTCACACGGATCATGAATCATTAAAGCACTTGAAGGGGCAGCAAAAGCTAAACAAGCGCCATGCCAAGTGGGTGGAGTTCATAGAGACATTTCCATATGTGATCAAGTACAAGCAAGGTAAAGAGAATGTTGTAGCGGATGCTTTATCACGAAGGTATACTTTAATTGCTACTTTAGATGCTAAATTGCTTGGGTTTGAATACATCAAGGATTTGTATTGTGATGATGCTGATTTTCGAGATATATTCAATGCATGTGAAAAATTGGCATTTGATAAGTACTTTAGGCATGATGGATTTCTAATGCGTGAAAACAAACTTTGTGTACCTAAATGTTCATTGCGCGAATTGCTTGTGAAAGAAGCGCATGGTGGGAGTTTAATGGGACACTTTGGTATAGCTAAGACTTTAGGAGTATTGCAAGAACACTTTTTTTGGCCTCACATGAAAAGAGATGTTGAAAGAATATGTGAGAGATGTGTTACTTGTAAGAAGGCAAAGTCTAAGTTAAATCCCCATGGTTTGTATACTCCATTACCTATTCCTAGTGACCCTTGGGTTGATATTTCTATGGATTTTGTGTTGGGTTTGCCTAGGACTAAACATGGAAATGATTCTGTTTTCATGGTGGTTGATAGATTTTCTAAAATGGCTCATTTCATTGCTTGTCATAAAACTGATGATGCACCATGAATTGCTAATTTGTTCTTCAAAGAAATTGTGCGTTTGCATGGCATGCCTAGAACCATAGTTTCTGATAGGGATGCAAAGTTTTTGAGCTACTTTTGGAAGACTTTGTGGGGAAAGTTGGGTACTAAATTGTTGTTTTCTACTACATGTCACCCCCAAACTGATGGCCAAACAGAAGTAGTAAATAGAACTTTATCCACTTTGTTGCATGCCATAATTAAGAAGAACTTGAAAGAATGGGAATAATGTTTGCCTTATGTTGAGTTTGCATATAATCGATCTGTTCATTCAGCATCCAAGTTTTCTCCTTTTGAGATTGTGTATGGTTTTAATCCATTGGCTCCTTTGGATTTATTACCATTACCTGTTGAGCATGCTAACCTAGATGGAAGGAAGAAAGCATAGTTTGTTAGACAGATTCATGAGAAGGCGAGGCAAAACATTGAGAGAAGAACTGAGCAGTATGTGTGACAAGCCAACAAAGGAATGAAGAAGGTGGTATTCGAACCAGGAGATTGGGTTTGGTTGCACTTGAGGAAGGAACGCTTTCCAATTCAACGGCGTTTTAAGCTTTTACCGAGAGGAGATGGACCGTTTCAAGTTGTGCAAAAGATCAATGACAATGCCTATAAACTTGATCTACCAGGTGAGTATAATGTGAGTGCTACATTTAATGTTGTTGACCTAAGTCCGTTTAGTACAGGTGATGAATTGAGGACAATTCCTTTTCAAGAGGAGGGGAATGATGAGCCCGAGATAGCACAGGAGCTGGATCATGGAGTGAAGACTATGCAGATCCCATCCGGGTTCCAAGTGGTCCAATTACTCGAGCTAGGGCCAAGAAGATCAAGGAAGCACTCATGAACGTGGTCTAAGAGTTGATGAATAAAGCTGGAGCTTGGAGAAGTATTCAAGGAGATGAAGAATGAGAATGGAGAATAATGCTTAGCCAAGAAGACGCAGAATAATTAGGGCGTTTTATTATTGTTTTATTTATTTGCATCATTTAAAGCCCGAGGATTATGTATAATTAGTATTTAGAGTGATGGGCCTGCTAAGAGTGTTTTTGGGCTTGTTAAGAGTTTTCCATTATTTTTGTTGCCTTCAAATTGGGCTTGTTTTATTATTTTCGTTTTTAGGGTTTGTTTAGGGTTTCATTAGGGTTTTCTTGTTCTCCTCCTATTTAAAGGATGCAACTCTATTGTATGAGGCAGCCTTGTTTTAATAATACGAATTTGAGTGTGTTTTTCACCTCTTGTGTTCTAAGAACACATCGAACAGTCGGAATATTATTCTTGGTGTTCTTCGACTTATCAATCAATTAACCCATCAATTGATTGTTTGTCTTCGACTATACTAAGGTTCATTCTCATTTTTAGGGATTGGGTCGAGGTTCCACATCCATCATCTTCACGTGGTTCCAAGGTTCTTACGTATTCAACGTCAAGGGTCGCGAATTCGACATATTGGATAGAAATACGGTCGCGGTTCACATCACCAAGGATCCCCCATCGTCTGATGTGAGATGCCCCATTTAAGCTACAATTTCTCCCCCCCCCAAGGGAGTACTCATCACTTGTAGAGCATCACATCCTTCCCCCCAAAGGAATTGACGTCCTCGTCGACACATCGTACTCTATGGGGTCCGGTCTAATACTATTTGTAAGCACAAGATCTAAAACCCCCACTTGTAAGTCATATGGATAGCTACGGAGTTGGTTTCATATGAACCTCTAGGTATGCATGCTAAATCGTTGAAGTAGATGATCAATCACGTTGTAGGAGTGATAATCTATCAATATGTATCACTAATCTAAGAATTATCTAGTCCAAATCCTAAGAGATGCAAACAACACATGCTTCTGATCAAAATCCCCAATTTGTAGTTTAAATCTCTTAGACATGAATCAAACATTGGAAAACAAGTTTTAGTACTAGTGTCCCCACCTTAGACAAGCCGAATCCGCAAGTTGATCAAGCGTAGAAGCCGTACCGCCAAAGCCCTAGCTCTAACGCAAGCTCCAACGGAAGAAGAAAGTGGGAAAGATGATGAATAATGAAGGAGAAAGCAATTCGGGACTCAAATCTTGGATAAGGGATGAGAAATGTGTAGAATCTCTTGTCTCTCTCTCTAGAGCTCTCTAGACTCTCCTTCACTCCCTCTGTGGTTGGGTGCTCGAAAATGGGGTTGTAGGGGCATTAAATGGCTTTAAAAAGGGTTCAATACGCTCAAAACTGACTTTCAGGTGAACCATGATCGATCATGGGTCTCCCATGATCTATCATGAACCCTTCTGGAACTCCTCTAGAGGACCATGATCGATTATGGAAGTCACTGCAGCAGCAAATGATTTTCTAAACCCAAAGTGAACCTCAAAATGGCTGAATCTCGACTCGGCCCAAACACAAAAGTTGTAGAAGCAAAAGAAATTAAGACGTGGCCAAAAATAGAGAGTCATTTGAACATCGGATGAAGAAGTTATGGCCTCACAAAGTTGGCCAAAAATTAACAGATGACGAAAATTCGAAACACGCGATTATCGCTTCGGTTTCAATCCGAACCACTTGAATGACTAAACGAACACTCACATGAATGGAAGGAGGCTAATATGACTAATACGGAGTGCAAGAACATTACAAGGCCCGCCGAATCAAAATTTCACCACCCGAGGTGAAATGAGCGGACGAATGAAAGTAACTACGAGGAAACGAAAGAACGAGGTGTTACATTTTTTACCCTTTCGGATCGATTTGTAATGGTCCTTGTTGATGACATCATCATCATTTACATTTGTTTTGAGGCTTAGCAAAATAGGTATTTTCATCTCTCTTCAGTTAGTTAGGAATCGCAATATGACAGTCTAGTACTTCTATCTTTTAGCTTCAGAGACTAGTATTATGATTTTAATGGAATTATTCTGCTCTCTTTAACAATTAAGGTGAAAAGCAGGTTCGTCTTCAAACATAAATTCTCTTTCTTTCATTTGAGTCAAGTAGGGAGACCAAAGCAGTACTCCAAATCTAATGCCATTGTTAATACTATATGATCGCCAATCCTTTAAAGAAGGGAGTTGGTGTTTGACCGCATCGGCTGAACCTAATTTTCCCCATGATTTCATTATGTTTAGTACATTCCCTTCTAGAATTCAAAATTTCAATTGTTATTTTCTGAAAGTGGATCCATAACAAGTTTCACAAATCCTGACTTTTGATATATAAATTATATCCGATCAGGGGTAAGAATCTGAGTTCCATTCCTTCCTTAATTGGTTGAGTTGTTCGAATACATAACCTATTCGTATAGAGAATGAAGGCAGATGAGCGGACCGTAGACGCGAGAGATCGATAGCACCCTCCTCTTGAGGAGAAAGGTATAACTCCTCTTTTTGGTGTAGAATTACATAATGCAAACCACTTTCTTCTTATGGTACGACTGATGATGTACACTCGTACACAATAACAGACGCACATCAAAATGTGTCAAAGATGGTTCAAACTCTAATTAGGAAATGGTTACACGTTCGTAGGTAAGAATGGGTGATCCTCGAAGGAATTTAATGTTACTCCAGGTTTTTCCTGAAAGCCCCCCTTTTTGCATAAAAAATAGGACAACTTCATTTTTGAATTACCTTGAGTACCTTGTGCAAATAATTAGATCCTAATTCATTTCAAATCTTCTGGTCCAGTTTTTTCTGTATGAACCCCTTTGAGGTAGGTGCGTTCGCTTGTGGTGAATCCTCCAATTTTATTTTGATAAATGATTCAGAGCCAGTCAAGGATTGAGTTGAGCTTTTTATTTTCCTTGTCATATGTAATCATGTGGAATGGTTTTCTTTTGAACTTGCAACTAGAACCCTTGGAAATTTCACTCACATTATCTTCTCGTCTCGGACAAAACCTGCAGGGTTAATGAGAGAAGGAAACTCCATTCTCTCACTATAATTAATAGAGAATGTGTATGCATGAGAAGCCTCATAATTTAATGCGGCAAATCACGGTTCAGAGTTATGGTGATATATCAATTATGCATTTGTTGACGAGATTGAGCAATCTTATCAGAGTTTGTTGTTGCTTCAGATTTTTGATAAATTATTTTGTGTTTTGACCGTGTAAAAGGTGAAGGATTGTTTTGTCTTTTCACTCGGCCTTTGGTAACTAGTAAATGCTATAATAAGTGAAGTTCTCTCATGTTTTATCTTCTAGAATAGTTCTAATAGAAAGTTTGCATTTCCTAGAGTTCATTGTTCGTTTATACTTTTGAAGAATGTGAGATATTTAAATGTCTGATGTGCCAAGAACTTAATACATTGTAGGGCCCTATTATATATCTTGGAGAGCATATATTACTACATTTGTTGTGTTTTTGGAGCTTTTCAGGTATTTGGAATTAAATTGAGAAGTTTTCGATTGAAGAAAATATTGACCTCGAATAAGGACCGAGTTCAATAAATTTCTGACACTAATCCGTAAGGAATTTAAAGAAAACTCTAGACCTTGAGTTAGCTACGTGTGGGCCAAAACCTTGCGTCAATCGAAGTTCGGAGCGCGAAGTTATGGCCGAAATACAATCAGTGCGACAAATAAATAAATTCCAGTGAGAATGGGCCAAGCCCACTTATTTAATCCAGCCTTTCCCAGCCCCTCTTTGCAGAGCCCAATGCATTAAGTCAACTGCCCAAGCCCATAAGCCATTAAATTCTAAAGCACAACAATCTCAAGAATAAAAAGAAGGCAGCCGTATCAATCAATGAACAGAGCCTTGCAACTTGATTTTTTTTCTCCTCTTCCTTGCACGGTTATCGAGAAAATCAATCCTCTATTTAATTTAATTTTTTTTCTTCTTCTTTCTTATCGATTAAAATAGGAGACATTGGATTTTTTTTTCTTCTCCTGCCGAGAGCTCTACCTTTATATTGGAATGTACTTAATTCGTGATGCCATTCTTTAGTTGATTCATGCAAGTAAGTTTATTTATTTATTAAGTATATTTATTTATACATTGTTTAATTATGTTTTGTGTTTTAATTGCGAGCATGCTAGGCTAGGTTATTTGTGCTAGGGTTGAGGATAAGTATATTTGATTGATTCCGTTGCACGTATTCATGCCAATTGATTCTACCAATTTAATGTTTTAATGTTAAAAATAATTTTTCCTATTGAATGCCTATTTTAATTGATAAAAATAAAATTGGATTCTCACTATTTTTTTGTTGGATTCACCTTATGATTTGTTAAAAGCGGATATAGGGTGTGTTTTGACGGATATAACAAGTGTTTTGATTTTATACATTTGTTTGGCTGTAAACGAATTAACATTTATATTTTATAATTTAATTGGGCTTAATTGAATTTATTTTCCTCATCTAATAGAGTCGAGAGGCCAAATTAGTGCGAGACAAAGAGTAGAGTTTACTGGACATGAATACTAGGAACGTGATGTCAAATATATGACTCCGCCACCCTAGTATTTTATTAATTGATTATTTCATTAGTATTTTTATTAGTTTATTATTTTATTCGTATTCTTAGTTAATAAATCATCCCAATCAATTTTTAAGCTAGATTAGGAATTAATTAGAATTAGTGAGAGCGATACGTACATTCCATCCATCAAGTCCTTAGGGTTCAACCTCGCTCTTGCCTCAGCTATACTAAATACCGATTCGTGTACTTGCGAGTAATTAAAACATTCGCAACAAGTTTTTGGCTCCGTTGCCGGGGACTTGAAAATTCGTTTTTCCACCATCTCACTCATTTAGATTATTTCCTTCTATTAGTTCCCTTTAAAAAAATCTTAAGAGTAAAGTAGTTCATGAGCATTGTTTGAAAGCGTGGTGTTAAGAGATTGAATAGGATAGAGAACTTAGAACTCAATCCTTTATTTGAGGAAGGAACGATGGCTGATGAACAAGAAGAGGCGAAAACTTTGAAGGAACTTTTCTCTCCTATCACTACCCACCCACCATCATGCATTGTTTTACTTGCCACTACCGCAAACCATTTCGAGCTTAAACCGCAAGTAATGCAACTTCTTCCTAATTTTCATGGAATTGATCAAGAAGATCCTTACCTCCCATATTAAGGATTTTCTAGAAATTTGCGCCACTTTCAAGTTTCCAATTTTTTCTGATGAGTTAATTCGCCTACATTTATTTCCTTTCTCCATGAAAGGGAAAGCAAAGGCGTGGCTTAATTCGCTACCTTCTAAGTCCATCACCAGTTAGGAGATTTTGGTTTCCAAATTTCTTAATAAATTTTTTCCCATGTCAAAGACAAATGAACTTAGAAGGCAGATATCTGATTTTTGTCAAAAGGATAATGAAAAATTTTACGAGTCATGGGAAAGATTTAAGGACCTACTTCTGAGATGTTCCCACCATGGTTTTGAAACATGGAGACTAGTCCCGTTCTTTTACAACGGGTTGACTCAAACCAATCGAAATATGATTGAGTCCATGAACAGTGGTACTTTCCTTAGTCTCAAAGAAGATGAAGCTTATAATTTCCTAGAGAACCTCTCCGAGAGCTCTCAGCAATGGGATTTCTCTTCCCATAGAAATTCATAAGCTCAAGTTAAGAAGGAAGTCAAGAAAGAGGGCATCTATGAGCTATCTGAAAGTGTAGAGACTAGAAGGCAGTTAGATAGTCTCTCAAAGAAACTTGAAGCGTTAACTTTGCGGTTAAATAACAATTATGTTAATCGGATTCAAACTGAAGGATGCTCTGTGTGTGCTAGCCCTATGCATACGTCGCAAACTTTCCCTTCTATGGTAGGATTCTCTGAATTCACACCACAACAAGTAAATGCGATGAGTGACTACAATAAGTAATTCAATAGCCCATTCACAAAGACATATAATCTGGGTTGGAGAAATCACCCAATTTTTTCATGGACACAAGCTCAACCCATCCTTAATATGGGTCCCCCATCAGCTAATGTTCCACGACAGCATCCACCTCCTGATTTACACCCTCCAATCAATTCTTATCCACCATTCCAACCTGCTCCACTTGCTCCATTACCCCATGTCAATCCACAACAATTTTTATCTTTGGAGGATACTCTCAAGCAATTCATCCAAGCGACCACCCAAAATAATCAGACTTCAAGTCAACTTTGCAAGAAGTTAGGAATAACAGCATCATGAACACTCAAGCCATTATTAGGTTAGAAACTCAAATGGGTCAATTAGCGAGTCAATTGGGTGAGAGAGAAAAGGGTAAGTTTTCGAGTCAACCAATCCCGAATCCTAAAGGTGTTTCCTCAAGTGGGACCGCTCCTAACTCACCAAATGCACCAATACATGGGCAAGTTTAAGCCATCACCACACTTAGGTTGGAAAAGGCAATTGACAATAAAGTAAGAATGCCAGCTAGCAAGGAGGAAGAGAAAGAAGAAGAAAAGCATATTCCAACTGAGGTTGAGTCTTCACCTCAAGTTGTAAATCAAGCTCCTCCTGTTAAGCAAGCAAGTGAAGATACCTCGAGTAGGACCTTTGTTCCTAAAGCCCCATTTCTTTATAGGCTGAAATACAATAAGAAAGGTACTCAATTCGAAGAAATCTTAGAAGTGTTTAAGCAAGTTCAAGTAAACATTCCATTACTTGATGCCATCAAGCAAGTACCTTCTTATGCCAAGTTCCTCAAAGACTTGGTCACTCAAAAGAGGAGAACAAATGTTCCAAAAAAGGCATTCTTAGCTGAACAAGCAAGCTCTATTATTCAATGCAGGATCCCTATCAAGTATAAAGACCCTGGCTGTCTAACAATATGACGCCCCGAAATCCCGTTTAGAGGATTTCACCTCCGGGACCCGGTTAGCCACGGAGTCGTACGCGACGACGGGTGATCAGGTGTAAAACTTAGAATTTTATATCACAAACAGGCTCAAGTAATAAAATCATTTTAAAAGAAATTCTGGCATGTGGAGTTTGAATTATTACTAAAACCATTTCCTGTCAAATAGCTTACATTTAACTTAAAATAATATCTCCACATCTGTAACTTGTTAAATAAAAGGCACAGTACATTACAAAGTGATCCCTTTAATAGGGTTCCAATCATATACAAATACTTTACATATATGGCTTAAGAGTTTAAAACGATACAATATGAATACTTAAACAAAGAAGACATAAGTCGTTTCCCACGACTTTGGTAATCCAATCTTCAGAGCTATCTAGACTCGATGGCGCACCATTCCCCGGGTAATACCTGCAAAACCTAGTTTGGAAAATGGGAGTGAGCCAAACGGGCTCAGTGGGAACTATAAGAGTTTGTATAGGAGAATAGGTTAGAAATCATGCATGCCATGCAATGCAATATAATGAAAGTAAAGTTGGTTTATATGCTGCTTCTGTGTAATAAATCTCCTCTGGGTAGAAATATGTATATACAAATGTAAATACATGTACGTATACAATACATTTAAGAAGCAGCCAATGTATGGAAAACCTTTTCGTGAACTATGTATATATAATGTCCCCAACCCAAAGTACAAGAAAAGCAATGTACGTATACATATGCATCATCGTACTACATAAGCCACAACACCGCGACTAGATCTATCACATCAATCACATATATCAACTCACGTCTAGGATTTTCATATATCTACTGTACAGAGATAGCCGGCACTCGGTTTCTTCTGCCCAAGGCAGGGACCACCTACCAGGTCCACCTAGACGCTACCTCACGCAGCCACACAGGCATACGCTACCTCACGCCGCCATAAAGGCGCACGCTACAATAATACTCACGTAGCCACCAAGGCTATACGCTACCGGTAATCACCATCTATCTAGTACGAACGGTGTGGCCATCCGATATCAAATCACAGAAATCATCTCATCAAATCAATGAAATCACAAGAATATAGAATCCAACATATGTAAATATGAATATACATGCATGCCATATGTATTCGTAAAACTCGCACTATATATATCCATTGATGATATGAGTAAATATACATACTGAAAACCTGTAGTGGTATTGTTGTAGAGATTGAACAATATAAGCCAAGTCCGTCAGTTAATAGAGGAAACCAGAAAATCATCAGTTTGGGAGTTTTCATATGTTTTCATCAATTGGCCCCAAGCCAAGTCTAATATGCTCAAACAATGTATATAAGTCCCCAAATAGCCTCCCAATATGATTTAAAGACCTCATTTATTCAAAACACATTTGTATATTTGACCAGCATACTTACGGACTGGCTAGGTAAGTAGAAAATCTCATAAACGTGGTTTTATAACTTAAACATAACAACAATACCACTAATATATGTAACTTTGTCCAAAATATAGTTTAAATCCCATATATGACATCATACATAAGCGTATCAAAGCTTAGCGTATATACTCATATGCGTACTTGAAGGTTATATACCAAACTTTATCATAAATCATATATAATGGGGGCTTTTTGTATAAAATCGTTATTGGTATCATATATGAAGCAAATCCATCAAAAATATCCAAAGAAATTAACCCAAGCCCCATGCATATGCAACTTTGAGTAGAAAACCTAGGTTTAGTTTGATTTGGTGTAAATATGTTGTAATCACTTGAAAAGAAGTTTAAATACTATTATTCCCACCTTAAGAGGGTCAATCCCTCGAAGTATTGCGGAAGAATCGAGCCGAAATCGCGTAGATGCGAAAATCCCCAATTTGAGCTCAAAAACCCTAGCTATGGTGGATGGAGGTGAAGGAGGAGATGAAGATGATGATGGAGATGATGATGATGTTGATGATTTGGTGGGGGATAATAAGCCTAGAGTATTCTCACAATATCCCCAAGGATAGCCCCTCAATCTCTCTCTAAGAGCTCTCCAATGGCTTGGTGAAATGAGGAAGAAAGGAGAAGAAGAAATTTATAAAAAACCTGTCCAGCACGATGGAGTCGACTCCCTACTGTTCATGGAGTCGACTCCCTAGGCCTGAAGGTGCCCCTTTCAGCTTTTGGTCAAAAGCTCGACTTCGCATGCACTTTTGGGCCTCAAGGAGTTGGAATTGGCTCTCAGCCAAAACACGAAAGTTGTAGAGGGAATTGAGATGAAGACGTGGCCGAAAACGGGGACTTATTTGGAGTTCGGATGAGGAAGTTATGGTCATCCAAAGTTGGGTAAAAATAACTTATCGCGTAGGATCGAAACTTGTGATTTTCGACCCAATTTTCGTCCGAGCCACCCGAAACAACTTATAGTCATTATAACACACTTAAATATATTAATATGACTTTTTGGAAGTTTCCAAACCATACCAACCTTTATAGAACCCAATTTGGCCATTCGGAGCCCGATTCTGCCTTATACGTGATATAGGTTGCGATTTACGAGAGATGATTAAACCGGGTGTTACAAACAATTTCATGCAAGATTGGGAATCATCATATTGAGCGAGCTTTGGTAGATCTGGGGGCTAGTGTGAACTTATTGCCATATTCAGTTTTTAAACAATTAGGTTTGGGAGAGTTGAAGCCTACACCAATGACAATCCAACTTGTTGATCGATATATTAAATTTCCTAGAGGTTTCATTGAAGATGTTTTGATACAGGTAGAGATATTTTAATTTCCAATGGACTTTGTCGTCCTTGATACTAAACCTGTTCAGAACAAAAAACGGGCAAATCCCTATGATCCTTGGTCGGTCGTTCCTCGCTACAGCTAATGCACTAATCAATTGTAGGAATGGACTGATGAAAATAAGTTTTGGAAATATGACAGCTGAGCTTAATGTATTTGATACAAGCAAACAACTCAAAGAAAAGGAAGTTAGAGGTGTAAACATGATAGGAAGCTGGATATTTGATGAAGAATGTGACGAGCTTGAAGAAGATTTCATAACTTTGTTGGGAGATAAAGTAAATTATCCAAAATTTGTTGAAGAAGCAAGAAGCATGTCGAGAATGAAAGAGGAAGAATGGGACGCAAAGGTTCATAACTTTTTGTTTTCAAAGCTAGATAGCGAGAGAGATAAATCCTTTAATAGTGTGAAGCTGTGCGAGAGTATCCCATTTGATCCTGGTATACTTGAGTTAAAATCTAGTGACTCATCACATTTGGAGAAACCGTATTCGCCTATTGATTTCCTGCTTCCATTTGTTGAGCCCACTGAGTTAATTCATCTTATATCCCCTGATCTGGAGCCCGACATGAGCCATCAAATCTTGGAGGTAAGTGGTTGGTTTAATAAGTATGTTCATGTTGTGATTATTATATATGCTGACCTTCCACCTGATAAATATTCATTTTGTAATTAAATTGGATATTATGCTTTTCTTTGTTCTCTTTCTAACAAGAGTGCAGGTTTACCTTTATCATTGAGCTTCATTGAGTTTAGGTGATATCCTTCCTTTTTATATTTACTTGTCTTTATACATTGAGGACAATGTAAGATTTCAGTTGGGGTGGGATTTATTTGCCCTATCATTTCATACACTTACTTATTGCACTTTGTTAAAAAAATGAGCTAAAATTTTTGATATTTTTTTTAAATTATCAAAGAAAAGCTTTACAATGGTTCTTTAATATTAATTGAGATTTTCTTTCTAGCCGGTGTAATAACGATGACGCATTCGTCTTAATACTTTACATGTGCATGCTTAGTTCTCCTACTATCATTATTAATAGAAATTTCATGATTTTCAATCATCATTATATTTGAGCACATGTGACAACTTATTCATGACTAGATGGAAGAGTGAGCATAACTGAAAATTCCTGAAGAACATAAATATGGAAACTAAGTAGCCCGTGAGTATTTGAGCCAATCTTCCTATTTGAGGGTTTTTACATCAACTTTTAATTTTTGAAAAGCGTATCTCGTTGAGTAGTCTCATTATTCTTTACTTTGATTGAACACTAGAAAGGTACGTCCATGAAATGCAATTTCTTTTAAGGATTCTTGATATTACTTGAACTGAAGAACTATAAACCTTAGGAAGAGATTTAGGCCGTCTTTGGCAACCTCAATATAGCCTAATCTTACCCTTACATATGTACCACTAATCACCCCTTTAAGCCTTATTTATAGCATTTCTTTGGTAGCCCGATATCCTTACCCTACTTCAATTAGGAGTGTAAACCGTATTTATAGCCTACCCTTTTATCTACGAATATGTTGAGATTATCTATTCTATGTACGGGCAATAGTGAAAAGTGAGATTGAAAAGAAAAAAATGAATGAAAAAAAAGGAAAAAAGTGATGAAATCTCCTTAGAAATATCAAAGTGAAAAATTTGTATGAGAAAGGAGATGTGAAAAGGAAAAGGAAAATAACAAGTAAAAGAAAAGCTCAAATGAAGTTAAAGTTAGCCCACAGTGTTAATTTTATATCTCAATGTATTTCTTAGATCTTTAAATCCCTTTTTTACCCCTTCATTTGATTAGCCCTTGCCCAAAGCCTTGCGTTACAACCCTAAAAATTCCTAAAGATCCTTTGGAATATGGTTTTGAGGTGAGAGTGGTGGAAGGGATCCATTTATGCATTTCGCTTTTCTAGTGGAATTTATCCTTTCATAAGACTCTTATTCTTTCATTTATAACGTTTTTCATATATACATGTGAGAGGCATTTGAATTTGAATACATTTACTCTTTATAGCCCGCATGTAATGAGAGTAATTACACCATATTCTTGAGTGTTTCATTTGTTGAGTGTATGCCATGTGAGGAGTTGAGTCAACGCATAGTTTGGATGGGATTTGAAAGCTTTGCTTATTTAGATATCAATGATGTTATGTTGTTGTCAATTCACACACACAATGAGATTAGAGAAAGAAAAATTCGTATTAATCTTGCTAGTTTTAGAACTTTGATATTGTATATGTGTCACATCGCTTAGCATGTGGGTGTTTTGATGTCTTTATTGAGTTAATTTGCATTGGTGAAAGAAGGGAAATAATTTTTAGAAAGAACCGTTGCATTCAAATTTTGTTGGTATATTCACTACAAACCATCACAAGACTTCACTTGTCCTCTTGGGGGAACCTTGAGGTTAATAAAAGAATTTATTTTAAGACTTTTGTTTTGGTCGAGGACTAGCAAAGTATAAGTTGGGGGGAATTTGATGTGCCAAGAAATTGGTACATTATAGGGCACTATTATATATTGGAGAGCATATATTGCTACATTTGTTGTGTTTTTGGAGCTTTTCGGGTATTTGGAATTAAATTGAGAAGTTTTCGATTGAAGAAAATATTGACCTCGTGCAAGGCCTGAGTTCAATAAATTTATGGCACTAATCTGTAAGGAATTTGAAGAAAACTCCAAATACAAAAGTTCTAGATCTTGAGTTAACTATGCGTGGGCGAAAACCTTGCGTCAATCGGAGTTCGGAGCGCGAAGTTATGGCTGAAATACAATCAGTGCGACAAATAAATAAATTCCAGCGACAATGGGCCAAGCCCACTTATTTAATCCATCCATTCCGAGCCCCACTTTGCACATCCCAATGCATTAAGTCAGCTGCCCAAGCCCATAAGCCACTAAATCCTAAAGCACAACAATCTCAAGAATAAAAAGAAGGCAGCCGCGGCAATCAATGAACAAAGCCTTGCAACTTGATTTTTTTTTTCTCATCTTCCTTGCACGGTTATTGAGCAAATCAAACTTCTATTTAATTTAATTTTTTTTCTTTTTTCTTATCGATTAACAGATGAGACATTGGAATTTTTTTCCTTCTCTTGCCGAGAGCTCTACCTTTATATTGGAGTGTAATTAATTCATGATGCCATTCTTCAGTTAATTTGTGCAAGTAAGTTTATTTATTTATTAAGTATAATTATTTATACATTGTTTAATTATGTTTTGTGTTTTAATTGCAAGCATGCTAGGCTAGGTTATTTGTGCTAGGGTTGAGGATGAGTATATTTGATTGATTCCCTTGTACGTATTCATGCCAATTGACTCTACCAATTTAATATTTTAATGTTAAAAATAATTTTTCCTATTGAATGCCTATTTTAATTGATAAAAATAAAAATGGATTCTCGCTATTTTTTTGTTGGATTCACCTTATGATTTGTTAAAAGCGGATATAGGGTGTGTTTTGACGAATATAACTAGTGTTTTGATTTTATACATTTGTTTGGCTGTAAAAGAATTAACATTTGTATTTTATAATTTAATTGGGCTTAATTGAATTTATTTTCCTCATCTAATAGAGTCGAGAGGCCAAATTAGTGCGAGACAAAGAGTAGAGTTTACTGGACATGAATACTAGGGACGTGATGTCAAATATATGACTTTGCCACCCTGGTATTTTATTAATTGATTATTTCATTAGTATTTTTATTAGTTTATTATTTTATTCATATTCTTAGTTAATAAATCATCCCAATCAATTTTTAAGCTAGATTAGGAATTAATTAGAATTAGTGAGAGAGATACATACATTCCATCCATCAAGTCCTTAGGGTTCGACCTCGCTCTTGCCTCAGCTATAGTAAATATCGATTCGTGCACTTGCGAGTAATTAAAACATTCACAACAATGTCCTCGGTTGAAACGATTGCCTTCGAACATCGTCATCCTTTGAGGAAGGGAGGACCTACTAAGGTAGGTTGTTACATGTGTCATCATACGTCTCATTTTGTTCCCATGAATTTCGAGGACGAAATTCCTTAAGGAGGGGAGATTGTAATACCCCGTTCGTTCGCATTACCACAATTTCCTTAATTTGTTCGTCAATTTCATCTTGGGTGGTGAATTCTTGATTTATGGATAATTTTATTGTTCTAGCAATTCGTTTTGGTTTTAATGGTATATTTTCATTTGCATAAGTGGTCGTTCCGTAATTCATATGGTCCGAATTACTATTGGGTTGTGAATCGTGCGTTTTGGTTTTACAAGATTCATCGATTTTAGCCAACTTTGAGGTATTGTAACTTTTTCGTTCCTTGCCCGATTAAGCTCTCATTTACGCCTATGTTTAGCATTTGATCCAACCTATAACTTTCGTGTTTGGAATGGAACCTAATTTGTACTTTTCGTTGGTCAAAACGGTGTGCGAAGTGCTAAAATCTGTTCATTCAGTAGTGTTTCCACAGAGATTTGTCTTCGACGAATTTCTGGGAATTATCCATCCAGAATTTGAGAATACTTCCTCTTAGGAAGTTGTAGAGCTTTGAATTTGATTTTCGTGGACATAAAGATCACCTCAATCGGAGTTCCAAGCAAGAAGTTATGACCAAAATTACTAACAATGCTCCAGATCCAAATTACCTGTGCTGGCAATGGGCTTCATGATCGATCATGCGGGAGACCATGATCGATCATGGTACACCAGAAAGTCGATTTTGGCCATTTTTACGCCATTTTAAGTCCCCTCCTCTCCCATTTTTGAGCCACAACTTTAAGAGGGAGTTAGAGAGAGTTTAGAGCTTATTTCTACAGGGTTTTGGAGAGGTTTTCATCTATATTTCAACCCATAAGCAAGCCTCCATATTCATCTTCTTCATCCTCTCTTCTTCCACAACTAGGGATCAAACAAAAGAATTGGGGATTTTGCAATTCAACGGCTCATGGCTCGATTCACCCTTCCAAACTTGAGGATTAGGCTTCATAGAGGTGGGGATCTAATTCTAAAACTTGTTTTCCAACTTATTACTACTCGATTATGATTTTACCTCTTTATAACATATAAACCTAAAATATCAAAAGAGGGTTTTTGATTATATGTTGAAATTGATGCTTTATATGTACTGAATAGCCTACATATGGTTTAAATCACATGATTCAACAAGCAATTAAGGCTATTCACGTGATTTAAACAAAAAACCCACTTGGAACCTACTTTATTGTTGAATATCCTTACTATAAGCTAAGTGTCTACTCTTAAGGGTTCAAGCGGTGGTTTTTATATTACTAAACACATGTTTATGAGTTGTTAAAGTAGACAGAATGATTGATACGATATTTCTCCCGTCAGCTACATATTGATGTTGTGTTTAATTAATGAAAAGTATTTATATGGCACAATTGTTTCTCATATGATCCTGTCAGTGTTATTGAGATATACGTTAGCACTAGTCCATGATTGGTCCCAGGTTCGGTCTCTAATGATTGGGGCTGTAAGTTGGGACAAAGAGCCCCTGGGTGAAAGACCCAAAACTGTGCACAAAAAATAATGGGAGGCCCTGCTACCGCGTGGTTGAAAGGCCACAAAATGTAGACCTGATTGTACGCTTGGATAGTGGCGAGAATTTTGAGATTACGGTTCAAGGTTTATGAAATGAATATACATTAATTGTGCCATAGGATTACTTGATACCGGTTATAAATTTTCCGGGGGTTTTAAAGGTCCTTTAACGAAATGGAAACAAGGTTTTTCCTTAAATATTATATATATGTATGAAGGATTTATTTCATATCATCATACAAAAGGATTTCTCATGATTTAATAAAAATGATTTCTAAGTATTGTTTTGACACAAAATCTATTATATGATTCCCACTGAGTCCTTTCGACTCACCCAATTATTTTCCATACAGATTATTCCACAGGTTCTTCTGGGAAAGGAAAGAGGGAGGACGCAGGTGCATAGATTGCCTCAATACCAATTCCTGATCGTGGGTCCTTCACGATGGAAGGACCATCACTCCTCAGGCTTTGTTAATGATAGGCATGTTGTACTTATGCTTAAACTTACTTATATGTTATGAAAACTGTACATTTTGTACTTGGGACCTCGTTGGAGGCTAGTTGTTTATTTATATTAATTTCTTTGCATTGTGGACATATTTTACAGAATGGGTCATATCTTTGCTATTTAGAATGTAAATTTTTAAGTCTTCCACAAGAAACTAAGTTTTGTTAACCCGCAATCGCGTACGACACCATGATTAACCTGGTTCCGGAGGATAAATCCTCTTAATGAGATTCGGGGCATCACATATTACATAGCTTTGGTTTTGCTAATAGGTTTGTCGCTTAAATTGATACTATCTTGCATTCGGCCCGTCTTTTAATTAGGTAAATGGGCTATCCTATGGTTACTTTACCTGCTCCAAAGGGGTTCGCAAAGGTGAGTTGCTGTATCATCTCTTGTTTCATATTGCTAAGATGTGTTAAACCATGGGATTAGGCACCTGGTTGATGAGGGTCAAGTTTGGACGATGTCTTATCCTTGTAATTGTAATGCTTCGACTCATATGATGTACACTGGTGATATTATTTTTTTTGTCAGGGTAATCATTCTACACTTTCCAATCTTATAGAGCATTTTCACGAGTATAGTACTTGCTCAGGGCATATTGTTAAGAGGCCAAAGTCACAGGTTTTCATCGGTAAAGGGGCTCAGGGTTGTCCGGATCAGATTAGCTCTTTTCTTGTCCCCTTTTCCTATTTTGGTGTTCCTATCTTCGTGGGAAATTGAGGCGAGTACACTTGTAAGGCTTAGCTGATCATGCTGAAGCTAAGATGGCTAGTTGGTTAAAAAGTTGATTTCTATGGTAGGTCGGGTTTAGCTAATTAGGTCGGCAGTTCAGCCTCTTCTCCTTCATAGTTTCATGCTCTATAAGTGGCAAGCTCTTCTTATTAATCAGTTGGATGTGCAATTTTATTTGTCTTGGCGATCCTCAAGTTGAGAAACTGTTTACTGTTGCTTGGCATTGGATATGTACTCCACTCGAGGCAGGTGGTATGGGTATTCATGACTTGGGTCTTTTGAATAGGGCGGGTATTATTCGATTTGTTTGGGACACTATACACACTAGGTCCACTTGGTGGCATTTCATGCATACCAGATTTTTCTTTTCTTCTAAGGCCAAGTATAGGACTTTTACTTTGTGGCCAGGTTTTAGGTAGGTTGTTTCGGTCATTGAGTTGCATGCCAGATGGATCATTGGTAATGGCTATTCTGTCAGGTTCTGGTGCTCCAATTGGCTTGGCAACACTCTTTTGCAAACCCTCCTGATTCAGGATGAGGAAGATTTCTTTATGCATGTCTGTGACTTCATTATCGATGAGAGGTGGATATTTTAGCTGAGTTTTTGGAGGCTTTCCCCGAAGTTGCAACTAGTATTTGAATGGTTCCTCTTCCGTTTTAAGATGTTGAAGATACTCTTATTTGGTCTTACTCCTCTGCGTGTGACTTCTTCGTTGGTAATCCTTATGAGTTTTTTTGGCCATTTGTTTTGGTTTTTTGGGCTCGTCAATTATGGGGCCTGTACATCCTGCCACAGATCTCTACCTTTATGTAGCAGTTACTGCATGGGCATTTATCTACTCAGTATATTTTACAGTCATATGGTCGCTCTTTGGCCAATAGATATCCTATATGCAAGAGTAACTCGGAGTCTATAGCACATTTGTTTCTTTCTTTCCCTTCTGTGGTGGAGGATTAGCATGTTGTTTGTAGTTTTTGAGGTGTTGTTTTAAACATTTGACATGATTATGAATATGTGGTTATTCGTTTCTCGCTAGTAATTTTAACCTCACATTTTCATATATGGGTGGTTGCGATGCCTTATATATGGGATTTCAATTGGCAGGCTCAAATATGAGGCTTTTCTAGGAGAGATAGTTTGACCCGACCTCCTTAACTGACCAGTTGTATCGTTTTAGTCATTGCCAAGGGTCATATTAGTTATGCTGCATTAGATCTTTCTATGCTTTGTGGTCTTGGTGTACAGGCCTTGTCATGCCCCTTTATATATCCCACTTTGTTAACTTCGTCCTCAAATTGGTTGGGTGAAGCTAAATATAGACAGTATGGCTCAAGGTGCCCAGTTATAGCTGGGACTGGGGGCGTTTTCAGATATCACAAAAGGGTTATTATTGGCGCATATTGTTTTTATGTTAGGATTGTTATGGCCTTCCTTGAGGAGATTTCTGCTCTTATTTTGGTTTTTTTGTATACTTATTAGTGTGGTTGGCACTGACTTTAGATTAAACTTGATTCGATGGTTGTTCTTCAGTAATTGCAAAACTTCTATTATCGGCCTCTTTGTAGTGCTGCCATGAGGTGGGATAACGGCAAGCAACTTCTTTCTAACATGCATGTTTATTATTCCCGTATCTATAGATAGGGTAATGCTATGGTAGATCATATTATTTTTACGGGGCTTGATCATAAAACTCCATTTTAGTAGAGCGAGACATGTCCGTACTTCCTAATTATAGATTTAAATTCCATTAGCTATATCTATGTTTTTATTTTTCTAGTTATCTCCTTTTAGACATTTTTGCTTAGTTTTGGTGTGCTGATTTATCAAGCCCGTTGGATATTTTATTTTATTTTTTTGCTTTTATCAGTTTCATACGGAGGTCAAGTCCATATCCCCTTTCTGTTTCAGCGTGCACCCATGAGATTGGGCTTTTCAGACTCACTTATTTCTTTATTTTAATAATATAACACTCTAGCGCCCCTCTTATACGGGGGCTTGAGCCTCTTTTTTTTCCTTTTAAATATATATATATATATATATATATATCCATTTGATCCCAAATTAAAAGGTTTTCTTTATAAATAAATAAATAAATGAAGTTTTTTATGAGGACGTATGGAGTATTATTAAGGAAATACTTAGGTAGGGTTAATGATAACTTGATAATCAATAGTTTTTATTCTTATAAACAAAGTATAAACGTATACTTGGTTCCTAGAAACCGAGTGGTGTTCATCATAATCGACCCAAATGAACCGAGTAAAGCACACATCACTCTGTCCTAAGGAACCGAGTCTGGTGGAACTGAGAATGGAGAACCAACATACATATGCACAATACAACATATTCGGTTCCTTAGGATCGAGTATAAAGCCTTAGACTCGGTTCCTTAGGACCGAGTATGATGCATACCACTTGGTTCCTAGGAACCGAGTATATCGTCATCCGTGGTGAAAAATTTGTATTAATCTTTGATTGGAGAAAAAAAAAAGGATGAAGGTAGAGAGAGCACACTATTTAGGACATGCATAATCTTTGATTTATGTAAGAAAAAGTTGGAAGATGATTAAATATGAGATTTGTGAGGTTGGTGGAGTAATTTGATTTGTTTTTTTAATTGTAAAGTGAGAGAGTGGAGTGGTAAGAATTTAGTGTTTTTAATTTAGATTAACATTAATTAATCTTAAAATTAATTATGGAATGGTATAAATATTAAGAAGCGAGAATATGGAGTGTTAAAGAGTGAAATAGCGTGTGTCTATAGCAGCCGCCTTTATTTTATACGAAATTTCATTAGTTGACAAAAAAACCAATTCAGAAATATGAAAAATTATCCACTCGATGATTAGCAGCCTACACTTGACCGGAGAAAGCGGTCTTTGCTTCCTATTAAAATTTTACAAAAAAAAAAAAGAAAAAGAAAAAAAAGAGGTTAGCACCCCAACACAAAACTGAATTATTCTGCTAGAGTTTTCCATTTCAAAAGACTCACTCACTCAACTGATTACATTTTTTTTAACAAGAAATGTGTATGTTTAATTATTTACACAATATGAAGTTTGAGCTGGTATAAATATTTTGGACTGGACCTATCATTTAGGTTGGGCTTTAGACAGAATTCATAAAAGTAATCTGGTTGGGTTGGGCTGAACAACGCCCAACCCAAATTGGCTCGCTGGATATTGAGACCCATTTATATATATATACACACACGGGTATGCATGTACCATCTAGTATGGCGAAAAAATAAAATCTGGTAATTGAATAAAAAAGTATAACGTGTGACCAATCTAAATTCATAAAAGATCAGTAAGTCTATATTAAACAATGAAAACATATGTTCAATTTTCATAATAGAAAAACTAAAAATAACCTGATTGGACTTCCTTGTTTTAATTTTTTTAAAGGCACTTTTAATCATGTTTTTTGATCTTATTTAAATCTTAACGAAATAGATTTTTAACAAATTAAACTCAACGGCAGACGGGAAAATAATCCAATTGCGTTGATCACTGTGATTTAAAAATTAAATGGTCCAATGAAATTGGATTGAAACGTATGTTTTGTACTCCATTATTTGCAGAAACAAAATTGGCACAACGGCCATGATTGTAGTACAACTTTCTCTACAACTAGCTCCATAGTGAACATGTTGAATGACGTCCATATTACAAAGTTAAGGTATAATAAGAATGAAATATTATTTCAAGAGTTCACCGGTGGATGAGCTATTTTGGGAAAAACTAAGTTTGAATTGTTCATGTTTACTAATAATTTAGAGAAATTTCGAGTTTGCACCCTATGTTTATAGTCGATATTTGAGTTTGCATCCTAACCTTTTATTTTCTTAGGGTTTGCACCCCACCGTTAATTAAAACAATTTGTCTCAGTTAAGTCATAAAACAAAATGACCATGTTGCCCTGAAATGATCTAATGGCTATTGTGCAATGAAATCGAAAAAAACAGAGAGGAAACAGATCGAGCTCAATGAAATGAGGTATGGCTTCACATCATGTATTTGGAAAAACGGGTGGTAACTTTCCAACCAAAGTATACCATCTCAGTATAAAATTGCAAAGAATTAAAACATTATAAAGTAATGCAAAAATGCTTGATCACGACAAACAATGAGCATAAAACTAGCACACCACAACACAACTTACCCACCATTTAGGGGAATATAAGCATAATCAAACAAGCATGACAATTGACACAAATTTCTAAAAAGTCAAAATCACCTTGCAACTCAATATCCAATATTATTTCAGAATTAAAAAATCACTCCACTAACAATCATAACAAATCAATAAATATATGTTCAATTAGAGCTAAATACACTAGAATTGAATATACTCAAAGAATAAAAAGTGAATTGGGTACCTTTTTTAATCTTTCTGCGGGTTGGAAAAGAATATAGACATTGCAATTGAGTGAGTTGATGTCAAACTTCTCTTGCTCTGTTTCAGAGAAGTACATGAAAAAGCCCTAAAAATTAAGTTTGAAGAGTTACATGTACCGATTGCTTTTGACGGTTTTCAATTCTTCGTCCAATCAGAAACCGTAGATCAGTGATCACTCTCTTATCTCTTTCCTGCTCTTTTTGGTGTATTCTTCAACTTGGTGATCAAATTGCTTATGTGCTTGGCTTTTTTCTGTTGTCTATTTTCAAACAAGCGTGGAACTCACGTGCAGAATAAGGGGTTACACTAACTTTAGGGTGCAAACTTAAAAGAAAAAAAAACATTGGGAGTGTAAACTATATAGATACAATGCATCCATCCAAAAAGGAGGTTATTTGCTCAAGTTAAAAAGAAGAACAAAAAAAAAGGAAAAGGAAAATGAAAAAGACTAAAAACAGGATTGCTGAAACTTTATATGGAAACACTTAAACAAACTCACACTCAAAACAAATTGAACCTAGCTATCAGTGCCCACTTGCTGTAGTACGCTCGAACACTAAAGTCTTCGAATTGGTTTCTTGTAGGCTTTTCTTTCACGATTTCTGCTTACTTGGCCTTTCTGATTGACAATCCACAAAACAACACGATCAATGTGCTTCCAGTACCATTTACTCCATCTTTCGCAGAAGAAAAGTGGCCCAATGACAAATCCTAAGCCTACAATAAATCCCACCGAAGCAGCACTCAAGAATTCCCATTTCTTCCCATCTGCAGGATGTGAGTGCTTGTCCTTAAACGTTGGCACAGTTTCGGCAATATCACTGCAGCTTTTATTCAACTGAGGCCCACATAATCCTTCATTTCCTTCAAATGAAGTTTCTGCAAATGTTGTGAATTGGTTGCCGCTCGGGATCTTTCCGGTCAGCTTATTATATGACAAGTTCAAGGCTGAAAGGAATGTAATACTAGCAAGCTCCTGTGGAATTTTTCCAATTACTTCATTTACTGAGATGTCTAATGATCCAAGTTGTTTCAAATTTCCAAGCGAAGACGGGATTGAGCCAGTAAGTCCATTGTGTGATAAGTTGAGAACATAAAGGGAAATGAGTTCTCCGATTGTTTCTGGTATATTCCCTTCGAAGTTGTTCATTGAGAAATCAATGGCAGTGAAGACGGTCAAAATTTTCACCAGGTCCATATCGAGCCCTTTGTTGCGGACTGTCACTGTGTCCAGATAGCGGAAGTTGTTAAGTTGTAGGAACTTAAATTGCAGGTGTTTCACCTCTGGTTTCGAATCATCCATCATAGCCTTCCACTTTAAGAAGTATTGTGGTATCAAAGCACCAGAAAAGTTGTTGGAAGCTATGTCAATGATTTGGAGATTTGGTAGCCAACTCTTACTTACACCTGGACATTTAATGCCTCCATGGAACAGGTTGGATCTGAGTACAAGGACGCGCAAATTGGTAGAGTTATTCAAAAAGCACGGAAACGTATCATTTATCTTATTGTTCCCAAGGTTTAATACCTCTAACGATTTGCAATTGGAGATAGATTCTGGTACCTTCCCTTCTAATTGATTGTCATGCAAATCTAGAGTTTCTAAACCACAATTCTCCTGAAATGTTCCAGAAATACTTCCACTAAGACGGTTCTTCCCTAGATTCAGTACCCCAAGAACCTCAATCCATTCAATTAAACAAAATGGTATTAGGCCACTCAAACTGTTGTTGGACATATCAAGGACCTGAAGGTAGTTAGCGTTGCATATGGATATTGGGATGGTTCCAGTGAGGTTATTATTTGCAACAGAAAATAAATAAGCGAATAAGATATTATTACCAATATCAACGGGGATTGAAGAGCTGAAATAATTTGATGAATAATCAACATAGGTAATAGTGTCAGGTGGTAATGGCAATTTCCCTCGGAGGTGGTTGGAATGTAAGTCAAGAACACTGAGGCTAGGAATGATATATGGCTCTTGAAGATTCTCGAGAAAGTTATGAGAAAGATTCAAGTACATTAGGCTTCCATTGCCGACTTTCCAAATCCAATTTGGTATCTCTCCACCAATTTGATTCTCTGAAAGGTCCAAATAGAACATTTTTGTTTGGTTTTTTAGGTCCGGGAAATTTTGGAGCTCGCAAGAAGCTAATTTCAATGCAGTGATTTGTGCGAAGGGATACAAGCCAGAATGATTGCCACCTGTTTCGATCGACAAGTTGTTGTATGACAGATCAAGAGAGACGAGATCAACAAGTTTTTGAAATTTTTCTAGATGTATAGTGCCGTTGAGATTATTGGATGACAGAGAGAGGATATTAAGCCTTTTGAGGTCAAGGAAGGATGAGGGAATTTCACCTTGTAGCTTGTTTCCACTCAATTCAAGTGTATCTAGTATTGAAGATAATGCATTGGGAATTTCGGGTAGCAAACCATCAAAATGGTTGTTGGATAGTTGCAATTTCTTCAAAGATGGGAGGCCAAATAGAGAAGATGGAATCCTCCCCGTAAATGAGTTGAATCGTAAATCAATATATGAAAGATTCACAAAACTTTCAAATTGAGTGAAAGAGAATGGGCCCGACAAATTGTTATGAGAGAGGTCTATGTGAGTGAGATTTTTGGACATTTGAAGCGAAGGCACTGCACCAGTGAACATGTTGGATGACAAATCCAAATAAGCAAGCTGAGAAAGTTTTCCCATTGATTTTGGGATTTGTCCAGTGAAATTGCTGTTGGCCAGGTCCATCATGGACAACATCCCAAGGTTGCCGATAGAATTTGGTAATTGGCCTGAAACTTTTGTGTTGGTGAGCACTAAAGTTTGAAGGCTTCCATTTTGCGGGAATTCTGGCAAAGAACCATTCAATGCTGCATTGCCTGATAAATCCAGAATTTGCAGAGTTTGTAAGTGGAAGATCTTTTCCGGAAGTGCTCCGTTCAAGCTACAAAAACTAAGATGTAGCGCTGTCAAGTTCTTGAAATTCACAAGAAACTCGGGAACCGGAGCATTTAGATTGTTAAAATTGAGACGAATCACTGAAAGAAATTGAAGTTTCAAAAGTGAAGAATCAATAGGACCTGAAAGATTACAATTTGACAAACTCAGCACTCTCAAATTAGGCAACGAAGAAGATATTGGTTGGCCCCAATCATATCCCTGTGCTGATATCTCTACACCGTCAAGATAGAGTTCAGTAAGCTGTGTGAGATTCTGAACAAACATATTTAAATTCGGATTCAAGAGTTTTAGTGAAAAGATTTCAAGGTAGAAGTCTGTAGAGAGATCAAGAGTAACCAACCTCGTCAATTGAGACAATTCAATTGGGATTTGCCCACCAAAACCAGAGTTTGACAAATTCAAGTATGTCAAACTAGCAAGATTAATTAATGCGGATGGAATTTGGGTAAAGTTAAAGTTGTTATCAGCCAAATTCAAGCTCTGAAGGAACCGGAGACTGAAAAGACTACTTGAATTGTCGATTCCACCGGAGATTGTTTCGTTGTTCAAGTCTAAGCCAGTAACGTGGCCAGCTTTGCTGCAAGTGATGCCTTCCCAAAGGCAACAATCTTTATTAGGATGATTCCACTGAACCAGCTTGGTAGAAGATGAAGAATCGAATTTGAGGGTGTTCTTCAACTGGAGCAACAAACTTCTTTGATCCTCCAAACATTGGGCATTAATTGGAACGATGCTTACACAACAAATGGTGATTATGGTGATAATGAAAATGGGAATGAAGACTGAATTTCTCATTCCTTTTAAGATAAGTTGTGACTGGTAATATGCTAGCGACTGAGATATATAGATGAGCTTAATTTTTGAATCTTAACATTGGAACTCTCAGAGTTGCAAGCTATAATCCACGATTCCATGTTAATTAAAGGAGGACAAGACTTGACTCTCAGTCTTGGTACACGCACCGGGTGGTCCCAAATGATCAATTAAATTTTCTCTCCTTTTTTTGTTTTTCTTTTTTTTTTCCAGTTAATTGTTTATTGAAAACATCATGCATCGGTTAATAATGTTAGTCCAAAATTTATTTATTTTTAAATAATAATTAAAACTTGAGAGGGGTGTCCTTTGATATTGATAGTTAAACTTGAATATAGAGATCTAATAACTAAATCATAGTGAAAGGATAAGGGCTAGTTAGTCACAGATATGTTGTATGAATGGAATAATGTGCAAAAACCTAAATTTCCACTAGTACATAGAATTACTTAACTTAGGTGCCAGTCTTACATTCTGTGGAAAAATTATTATCACCATGTTACTTTATCATTTTGCTGACCATCACCAACTAATAAAATTAATACACGTGTACTTCAATTTAATCAACACAGCGTTCGCTGCCTTTTCAATTGCATCATCATTTTTCCACATGGTGTGATGTGTCTTCCCCTCTCTTTCCTTCATCTTCGC
Source organism: Lonicera japonica (assembly GCA_021464415.1). Classification (NCBI taxonomy): domain Eukaryota; kingdom Viridiplantae; phylum Streptophyta; class Magnoliopsida; order Dipsacales; family Caprifoliaceae; genus Lonicera; species Lonicera japonica. The sequence goes on from CM038467.1 coordinate 56,864,765, forward strand.
CAATGGTGTAACGTGTACGCTAGATCTTGTTCCTTTTTCGTTTTTCCAAACTTTTTAATTAAATTTCATGGGTCCACCTTTATTTTTCTTGAATACACAGCACGTACATCAAAGGTGAATAAGTGCCGTCGGAAGTGCCACGGGAGTTCCCCAGAAAGGAAGATAATAATCGAGGGAAATTTGAAAAAAAAAATATGTATCTTGGTTTTAGGGATTTTTTGGATTTATGGATTATAGGCAAGACTTAGTTCAAGGTCGGCGCTAATTATACACACCACTTTACTCGCTAATACTCTATCTCATTTACTCGGTCCTATTGCATCTAGTATATATGCGCACATTACATCGGTCTAATAGGACCAAGTTATTGTTGGGGAAAAAAATACACAGGATTGGGGCCTATTGGACCGAGACTCCTATAGGGCCGAGCCAATATTAGAATTTTATAGAGTGTTTTGATGTGTGTAATTAGCGCCACATTAGTTCAAGTAGGTCGAAGTTTTTGCAATAGCTATGGATGAAATTAGGGTTAATTTCAAAACCATGATCTAGTTGAAAAACAGGGAAATGAAGGACAAAGATAAAACAAGACTATTGTTAAATGTACCGACCACATCTCTCTTCTCTCCACACCGGTTTTCTAAAAAAGTTTGCAATTCACCTTAGTGGTGGGTGAGTTTACGGAAATAATGCAGATGATAAAATTTCATCGCTAAAAACAAAAATATTAAAATTTGCATTAAAAGAAAACATTCATTATAAACAAAATTTAAGCTAATCTTACTAAAATTTATTAAAAATTCATTGTAATTCATAATACCTTTAAAATACGAAATATTAAATGCGATAAATACAATTTTAGCGATTATATGATATCTCATATAATTTGTCACTATTTTTTACTCCGAAATAATTATTATTTATATTTCAAATTTGTCAACAAATTTTATTTTTATTAAATAAATAAATATAAGTTTTAATTTATTACACAAAAAATATTAAAAAATATTTGCAAAACTTAGCAATAATCTAATTCTTTCATTTTTAGTTAACTAAAACATGTATAATAATCTAAGGCCACTGCTAATACTCTGAGGGGTTAATTACAGATGAGCTTAAATTTTTTCCTATTTTGCAAGTTGTAATTTATGTTAAAGGATGACTAGACAAGACAAGACATGACCTTTCTACTTCAATCTTGACTTGAGGGTCGTCATTGCTTTATTACTTTTCTTGGTACAGGCTGTAGAACCGGGTGGTTCCAAATGATCAATTTAATTCCCACTAATTTTTTCTTTCTTTTTTTTTTTCTCAGTTAATTGTTTGTTGAAAACATCATGCTTCTGTTTTTGAGCTAAGAATGGTTGAATGGATTAACATTATAATTTGAGGGGATAATAAGGTTTGTTAAAAAAATTGAATAATAATTAAAACTTAAGATATTTGTGATGTGATGTTGATAGTTAGACGTGAATATGGATATGCAATAGCTAAATCGTAGTGAAAGGACAAGAGTTAGTTAGTCACAGATATGTTATATGAATAGAATCGATCATGTGTAAACCTAAATTTCTACTGGTACATAGAATTACTTAACTTAGGTGCCGGTTTTACACTCGGTGAAAAAATTATTATCACCATGTTACTTTGTTATGTTGCTGACCATCACCAAGCAATAAAATTATTACACGTGTACTTCAATCTAATCAACCAAACATTCACTGTTTTTCCAATTGCATCATCTTTTTTCCACAAGGTATGATGTGCCTTCCCCTCTCTTTCCTTCATCTTCATCAATGGTGTAACATGTACGTTAGATCTTGTTCCTTTTTTTTTTCAAACTCATTTACTAAATTCCATGGGTCCAACTTTAATTTTCCTGAATAAACAACAAATCAAAGGTGAATAAGTGCCTCGAAAGTGCCATGGGAGTTTCCCGAAAAGGAAGACGATGATCGAAGGAAATATGAAAAAAAAAATCTTTGTTTTAGGGATCTTTTGGATTATAGGATTCGCAAGGCTTAGTTCAAGGTGGGTGCTAATTACGCACATTATTTTACTCCGTAATACTCTATCTCATTTACTCGATCCTATTGCATCAAGTATATATGTGCACATTACATCGGTCCTATAGGACCAAGTTATTGTTGGGAAAAAAAATAAACAAGCTCAGCCCTATAGGACCGAGACACGTTACCTCGGTCCTCTAGGGCCGAGCCATGTTAGAATTTTATAGAGTGTTTTGATTTGTGTAATTAGCACCCCATTAGTTCAAGTTGGTTGAAGTTTTTGCAATAGTTATGGAAAAAATTACAGTTAATTTCAAAACTATGATGTAGTTGAAAAATAGAGGAAGGAAGGGCAAAGATAAAACAAGAGTATTCTTAACTGCACCGACAAAATCTGTCTTCTCACCACACCAGTTTTCTAAAATAGCTTGCAATTCACCCCAGTGGTGGGGTGAGTTTACGGAAACAATGTAGATGATGAAGTTTCATCGCTAAAAGCAAAAGCATTAAATAATATTAACTTTTGCATTAAAAGAAGACATCCATAATAAACAAAATTGACTGATTCTTAATAAAATTCATTAAAAATTCATTGTAATTCATAATACAATTTTAGCGATTATATGATATCTAATATAATATGTTACTATTCATTACTTCGAAATGGTTATTATTCATATTTCAAATTTGTCTGTAAATTTTATTTTTATCAAATAAATAAATATAAATTTTAATTCACTACACTAAAAACATTAAAAAATGATTGCAAAACTTAGCAACAATCTATTTTTTTTATTTTTAATCCACTAAAAATTAAAACATGTATAACAATCCAAAGCCACAGCTAAGGGTCCGTTCGGTAGCGTTTTTAGAGACCCGTTTTTGTTTTTTGAATTCAAAAATGGATAAAAAATGCGTTCGGTGGGATATTGACAAAAACACGAAAAACGTTTTCGAAAAATGAATTCAAGTTTAAAGCATAAAACGCAAAAATGCCAAAATGATGTTTTCACCGTTTTCACTTTTGCAATTTTCATTTTCACTGTTTTCGTTCTCGGAAAATGTTTTCACTATTTTTGTTCTCGAAAAATTCATTTTCTCATTTTTATTTTCTAAAAATATTCTCAAAAAATATTTTCCGAAAACGTTACCGAACGGGTCATAATATTTTTGAATCTTAACCTTGGAACTCTCAGTAAAAAAAATATTTAACTTTTTTTTCCATTTTGCTGGAGACTTGACTCCAGGGTCTCAAGTTGTAATCAATGTTAAAGGACGACAAGACAAGACCTTACCTTTCTACTTCAGTCTTGACTTGAGGCCTTGAGGGTCGCAAATTGCATTATTACTTTTCTTTGTACACGCTGTAGGTAGAACCCGGTGGTGCGAAGGGAACATACTAAAATTATTTCTTAAACCCACAAACACAATTCAAACCAAATGATCAATTAAATTTCCTCTCTCTCTCTCTCTCTCTCTCTCTCTCTCTTTGTTTCAGTTAATTGTTTATTGAAAACGTTATGCTTTCGTTTTCAAGACAAGAATAATAAAATGGATTAAGATTATAATTTGAGAGAATAATAATTAAAATATGATGGAGGTGTGGTATTGATAGTTAGACGTGAAGACGAGAATGCAATAATTAAATTGTAGTGAAAAGACAAGGATTAGTTAGTCCCGGATCTATTGTATGAGAGGAATAATGTGCGAACCTGAATTTTCACTAGAATATAGGATTACTTAACTTAAGTGCCGATATTACACCCAGTGGAAAAATTATTATCACCATGTTGCTTTATCATTTTGCTGACCATCACCGACCAATAAAATTATTACACGTGTACTTTAATCTAATCAACTCAACGTTCATTGCTTTTCCAATTGCATCATCTTTTTTCCACAGGATGTGATGTGTCTTCCCCTCTCTTTCCTTCATCTTCGTCAATGGTGTAACATGTATATTAGATCTTGTTCCTTTTTTCTTTTTTCCAAACTCATTTATTAAATTCCATGGGTCCACATTTAATTTTCTTGAATACACGGCACATCAAAGGTGAATAAGTGCCACGGGAGTTCCCCGGAAAGGAAGATGATGATTGAAGGAAATTTGAAAAAAAAATAAAAAAATCTTGGTTTTAGGGATCTTTTGGATTATAGGATTGGCAAGACTTAGTTCAAGGTCAGCGCTAATTACACACACCACTTTATTCGGTAATACTATATCTCATTTACTTGGTCCTATTGCATCAAGTATATATGTGCACATTAAATCGGTCTAATAAGATCAATTAATTGTTGGGGAAAAAAATACATAGGCTCGGGCCCTATTGGACCGAGACTCCTATAGGACCAAGCCAATTTTAGAACTTTATAGAGTGTTTTTTATTTATGTAATTAGCGCCACATTAGTTCAAGTAGGTCAAAGATTTTGCAATAGCAATGGATGAAATTTTGGTTAATTTCAAAATCATGATTTAGTTGAAAAACAGAGGAAGGACAAAGATAAAACAAGGGTATTCTTAAATACACCGATAAAATCCGTCTTCCCACCTCACCAGTTTTCTAAAAAAGCTTGCAATTCACCCTGGTGGTGTGAGTTTATGGAAATAATGTAGATGATAAAGTTTCATCACTAAAAGCAATAGCATTAAATAATATTAATTTTTGCATTAAATGAAGACGTCCATAATAAACAAAATTTACGCTATTCTTAATAAAATTCATTAAAAATTCATTGTAATTCATAGTACCTATAAAATATGAAATATTAATTGTGATAAATACAATTTTAGCTATTATATGATATCTCATATAATCTATTACTATTCATTACTCCGAAATTGTTATTATTCATATTTTAAATTTGTCTACAAATTTTATTTTTATCAAATAAATAAATATAAGTTTTAATTCATTACACCAAAAATAGTAAAAGATGATTGCAAAACTTAGCAATAATATAATTTTTCCATTTTTAGTTCCCTAAAAATTAAACATGTATAACAATCCAAGGCCACTGCTAATATTTTGAGGGGATAATTATAGATGAGCTTAATTTTTGAATATTAAAATTGGAATTCTCCTTAGTATTTTTTTAATTTTCTTTTCCATTTTGCTGAAGACTTGACTCCAGAGTTGCAAGCTGTAATCCATGTTATAGGAGGACAAGACAAACCTTTCTACCTCAGTCTTGACTTGAGGGTCGTTAATTGCTTTATTACTTTTCTTGCTACATGCTGTAGGTGGTACCAGGTGATCAAGGCAAAGGGAACGGACTAAAATTATCAAAATTATTTTAGTTAATTGTTTATTGAAAAAATAGTGCTTCCGTTTTCGAGCCAAAAATGGTAGAATAGATTAATATTATAATTCGAGGGAATAATATTGTTAGTCCAAGTTTTATTTTTTTTGAATAATAATTAAAACTTGATAAGAGTGTGGTACTAATAGTCAGACGTGAATACAGGGATGCAATAATTAAATGATAGTGAAAGGACAAGGTTCATTTTGTCCCAAATCTATTGTATGAAAGGAATAATGTTCAAACCTGAATTTTTACTGGCATATAGAATTACTTAACTTAGGTGCTGGTATTACACCATGTGGAAAAATTATTATCATCATGTTACTTTGTCATTTTGTTGACCATCACCGACCAATAAAATTATTACACGTGTACTTTAATCTAATAAACCCAACGTTCTTTGCTTTTCCAATTGCATCATCTTTTTTCCACAGGGTGTGATGTGTCTTCTCCTCTCTTTCCTTCATCTTCGTCAATGGTGTAATATGTATGGTAGATCTTGTTACTTTTTCTTTTTCCAAACTCATTTATTAAATTACATGGGTCCACCTTTAATTTTCTTGAATACACGACACATCAAAGGTGAATAAGTGCCACGGGAGTTCCTCGGAAAGGAAGATGATAATCGAAGAAAATCTGAAGAAAAAAAAATGTATCTTGGTTTTAGGGATCTTTTGGATTCTAGGATTGGCAAGACTTAGTTCAAGGTCGGCGCTAATTACACACACCACTTTACTCGGTAAGACTCTATCTCATTTACTTGGTCCTATTGCATCGAGTATATATGTGCACATTACATCGGTCTAATAGGACCAAGTTATTGTTGGGGAAAAAAATACATAGGCTCGGGCCCTATTGGACCGAGACTCCTATAGGGTCGAGCCAATGTTAGAATTTTATAGAGTATTTTGATGTGTGTAATTAGCACCACATTAGTTCAAGTAGGTCTAAGTTTTTACAATAGCTATGGATGAAATTAGGGATAATGTCAAAACCATGATTTAGTTGAAAAACAGAGGAAGGAAGGACAAAGATAAAACAAGAGTATTCTTAAATGCACTGACAAAATCTGAATTCTCACCCCACTAGTTTTAGGGATCTTTTGGATTATAGGATTCTCAAGGCTTAGTTCAAGGTGGGCGCAAATTACGAACACCACTTTACTCGGTAATACTCTATCTCATTTACTCGGTCCTATTGTATCGAGTATATATGTGCAGATTACATCAGTCTTATAGGATCAAGTTATTGTTGGGAAAAAAAATACACAGGTTCGGCCCTATTGGACAGAGACTCCGATAGAGATGAGCCAATGTTAGAATGTTATAGAGTGTTTTGATGTGTGTAATTAGGGCCATATTAGTTCAAGTAAAATTATTTCTCAAACCTACGTACACAATTCGAACCAAATGATCAATTAAATTTCCTCTTTTTTTTCCATTTGATTGTTAAATAAAAACATCATGCTTTCATTTTCGAAACAAAAATAGTAAAATGGATAAACATTATAATTTGACGGAATAATAATGCTAGTCCAAATTTTATTTTTTTCAATAATAATTAAAACTTGATGGAGGTGTGGTATTGATATTTAGACGTGAATACGGGAATGCAATAATTAAATTATAGTGAAAAGACAAGGACTAGTTAGTCCCGAATTTATTGTATGACAGGAATAATGTGCAAATCTGAATTTTCAATGGTACATATAATTACCTAACTTAGGTGCCGGTCTTACATCATGTAGAAAAATTATTATCACGTATTATCACCATGTTACTTTGTCATTTTGCTGACCATCGCCAACCAATAAAATTATTACACGCATACTTTAATTTAATCAACCCAACATTCACTCCTTTTCCAATTGCATCATCTTTTTTCCACATGGTGTGATGTGTCTTCCCCTCTCTTTCCTTCATCTTCGTCAATGGTGTAACGTGTACATTATATCTTGTTCCTTTCTTTTTCCCAAACTCATTTATTAAATTCCATTGGTCCACCTTTAATTTTCGTGAATACACAGCACAACAAAGGTGAATAAGTGCCTTGGAAGTGCCATGGGAGTTTCCTAGAAAGGAAGATGATGATCGAATGAAATCTGAAAAAAAAATAAAAAAAAAATCTTGGTTTTAGGGATCTTTTGGATTATAGGATTCGCAAGGTTAGTTCAAGGTGGGCGCAAATTACGCACACCACTTTACTCGGTTATACTCTATCTCATTTATTCAATCCCATTGATCAAGTATATATGTGCACATTACATCGGTCTTATAGGACCAAGTTATTGATGGGAAAAAAAATACACAGGCTCAGCCTTATAGAACCAAGACACGTTACCTCGGTCCTATAGGGCCGAACCAATGTTAGAATGTTATAGAGTGTTTTGAAGTGTGTAATTAGACCCACATTAGTTCAAGTAGGTCGATGTTTTTGCAATAGCTATGGAAGAAATTAGGGTTAATTTCAAAACCATGATTTAGTTGAAAAACAAAGGAAGGAAGGATAAAGTTAAAACTAGAGTATTCTTAAATGTACCGACAAAATCTTTCATCTCACCCCACCAGTTTTCTAAAAAAGCTTGGAATTCACCCCAGTGGTGGGGTGAGTTTACGGAAATAATGTAGATGATAAAGGTTCGTCGCTAAAAGTAAAAACATTAAATAATATTAGCTTTTTCATTAAAAGAAGAAACCCATAATAAAAAAAAATTACGTTGTTGTTAATAAAATTCACTAAAAATTCATTGTAATTCATAGTACCTAATAAAATACGAAATATTAATTGTGATAAATACAATTTTAACGATTATATGATATCTCATATAATATGTTACTATTCGTTACTCCGAAATGATTATTATTCATATTTCAATTTTGTCTACAAATTTTATTTTTATCAAATAAATAAATATAAGTTTTAATTCACTATATCAAAAATATTAAGGATGATTGCAAAACTTAGCAATAATCTAATTTTTTCATTTCCAGTTGACTAAAAATTAAAATATGTATAGCAATCCAAGGCCAATGCTAATATTTTGAGGTTAATTATAAATGAGCTTAATTTTTTAATATTAAAATTGGAACTCTCCTCAGTATTTTTTTTTCCCATTTTGCTGAAGACTTGACTCCAGGTAGGTTGCAAGTTGTAATGCATGTTATAGGAGGACAAGACAAACCTTTCTACTTCAGTCTTGACTTGAGGGTCCTTAATTGCTTTAATACTTTATCACCAACTAATAAATTTATTACATGTGGACTTCAATCTAATTAACCCAATGTTAACTATTTTTCCGATTGCATCATCCTTTCTGAATTTTGTGATGTTTCTTCTCCTCTCTTTCCTTCATCTTCATCATTGGTCTGACGTGTATATTAGATCTCGTTCTTTTTCCTTTTTCAAACTCATTTACTAAATTCCAGGGGTCCACCTTTAATTTTCTTGAATACGCAGCACATCAAAGGTGAATAAGTGCCACGGGAGTTCCCTGGAAAGGAAGATGATGATCATAGGAAATATGAAAAAAAATAATAAAAATAAATAAATAACATTTCTTTGTTTTAGGACTGGTTTGGATTATAGGATTCGCGAAACTTAGTTCAAGGTGGACTCTAATTACAAACACCACTTTACTTGGTAATACTTCATCTCATTTACTCGGTCCTATTGTATCGAGTATGTATGCATTACTTCGGTCTTATAGGACCAAGCTATTGTTGGGAAAAAAAAATACACATGCTCGGTCCTATACGGCTGAGTCAATGTTAGAGTGTTATAGAGTGTTTTGATGCGTGTAATTAGCGGCACCCTAATTCAAATATGTTGAAGTTTTTGCAATTGCTATGGAAGAAAATAAGATTAATTTCAAAACCATGATTTAGCTATTTAGGTTAGAAGCAGAGGGCTCTTGTTAGAGAGATCTTCTTCTAGGAACTCATATTTAACACCCTTCAGTTTTAGATTTATTTCCACTCTACAACTATACGAGTTTCTGCGAACACCAAATACCTTAACTTCTCCCATTATTTATTTAAATAAATATATATATATATATATACATTTTTATTTGTAACTTAAACCCCAATTTTAAAAAAATTGACGGAGGATTTTATAGCAACACTCAAATCAGTGGGCTACATTTCATTTTCTTTCGTCTTAAAATTTATACGTATAAGTATTACATAAACTACGCGTGATTTAGTTCATTTGCTACCTACGTTTGAAATTCTCTCAACGTGTTATCCCTAAAAAAAGGGATATAAATAGTTTGCTGCATGATCATTTGCTAGCCCCCTCTCTCTACCTTTTTCTTTCGTTAGCAATACGAGAACAACGAGTTTCAATAAATTATTTTTTTTAAATTAAGGAGGATAAATTTAGTGCTATAATATTTTGTCTTAATATTAAAGGGGAGCAAAAATAACTAAAAGGATGAATATATATTTTTATTTTATGAAAATAACTTAATACTATAGTCCAAATGCCTTAAGAGTGTGTGTATTGTATATTGATTTGTTGTAATGGGGTTCTTGAGAATTTCGATGATAGACCGTCAAAAATTGGCTTGGACAACAAGATAGTATATATGTGCTTGATTAGTGATCTAGTAGTTTCCATTTACCAAAGACCCATGGATAGTTTTCAATTAAAGGAGATGACCATATGACTAGTTTATTAATTCATCGATGATTTGTTTAATCTCTCTAAGAATTAATATGACATATTGCATGACTTCAGCCACCTTATACTACAAAGGTTAGTTCGGGTCCGTTCGGTAATGTTTTTAGAGGCCCGTTTTTGTTTTTTGAGTTCAAATACAGATACAAAATGCGTTCGGTGGGATGCTAACAAAAACATGAAAAATATTTTCGGAGAATGAATTCACGCTTAAAACGCATAAACGCGAAAATGACGTTATCTCCATTCTCACTCTTACAATCTTCGTTTTCATTGTTTTCGTTCTCGGAAAATTCGTTTCCTCGTTTTCATTTTCTGAAAATATTATCAAAAAACATTCTCTGAAAACGTTACTGAACGGACCCTTATTAACTACTATGTTCTTAAATTCCTTCGTTTTAAAAATCCTGCTTTATCTGACTTCTGTGACTCACATTTATCAAATTTTCAAAGGAGTAATTAATTAATCCAAATCGTAAACTAATTTAAATATCAAAAATTAAGGGTGTATTGAAAAAGGAGATAAAGAGGCATATACCAATGGCGGTGGGGATGGGGTTTGAGCTACATCCGTCGTACCAGAAACCCAACTTACTGGAGTCAACAGTCCATGCGAATGCGGACGGTTACAATGGTCCACGTTGGCACGTGCCCCTAGTTTTTATCTTATTAATTCCGCGTAACACAAATATTTAATATCAAATTGATATATCAAATATAATTATTTTATATTGTTAAGATCTTACAAAATTGACTTAATGGTTTATTAAACGATTTATTTATTAAAAAAAATGATTACCGTATATTAGTTAAAAACTTGTATTACAATTTATTATAAACAATATATTGATAAGTTAATTTGTTATATCAAATATTTACGTCTCTTCAAATTTTTTTATTTTTTTTTGGCAAATAATTCCACGGTATACATGCTGATAAAATAAGTTGTAAAAATATCTAAAAAGAGTAGCATTGCTCTTGATTAAAACAACTAAACTATACTTTTTAATTATTAATTATTATTATTATTATTACCTTTTGTCATCGTATTAGGGATTCTATGCGATTCTCATTCTCGAATGATATGTGACAATTTGAGGTGTAAAGTTTCCAAATGAGGGTGCTGAATGGTTGTTACAGTAGAAAAACACACCACAATTCTTTTCAACTGTTTATGCATCCTAGTCCTATTTCTCTTCCTTTTAAGCGGTGCACATATTTTGAAACGCCCCGGTGGTTTGCTGAGTTAAAGTCACGTTTGATAAAAAAATTAAAAACTAAAAATTAAAAATTAAAAAAGAAATTTGCTTTACTCTAAAAATTTTATCTGAAAAAATGTTGTTTGTCTGAATATAACACATCTAAAAATTAATTTTTTTAATATGGCAATTTTGCCCTTTTTAGTTTATTTATACTAAAATAAAACTAATTAAGCATTGATAATGCACGGACAAAATCCGTCTTCTCACTCCAGTGTGAGGATATCTCACCCCGTCAGTTTTCTAAAAAAGCTTGCAATTCACCCCAGTAGTGGGGTGAGTTTATAGAAATATTGTAGAGATAATAAAGTTTCGTCGCTAAAAGCAAAAACATTACATAATATTGACTTTTGCATTAAAAGAAGACATCCATAATAAACAAAATGTAACCTCTTCTTAATAAAAATCATTAAAATTTCATTATAATTCTTAGTATCTTTAAAAATACGAAATATAAACTGTGATAAATACAATTTTAATGATTATAGGATATCTCATATAATCTATTACTATTCATTACTCCAAAATGGTTATTATTCATATTTCAAATTTGTCTACAAATTTTATTTTATCAAATAAATAAATATAAGTTTTAATTCACTACACCAAAAACATTAAAGGTTGATTGCAAAACTTAACAACAATCTAATTTTTCTGTTTCTAGTTCACTAAAAATTAAAACATGTATAACAATCCAAGGCGAGTCCTAATATTTTTAGGGTTTAATTATAAAAATATACAATGTGCTTTCACTCATTTTACATTTTGTTTATTGTACAATTTTTTCGACAAAACTGATAGTGTACTTTGTATTTGTTTTAATTTTGGTCATTTCGTCTACTGAGGTTAGTAACTCCATTGACAGCGGTCTGAGTTGGCACTAATGTTCCCACGTGGCATTGACATCTACATTAGATTATATTTATATTAAAAATTAAATCCATTTAAAAAAAATTTAAAAATAGAGAAAAAATATCCACAGTCCACCTTCCTCTAAAAAATTTAACTTGATTGGATTGCCTTGTTTTAATTTTTCAAAAGCACTTTTAATCATATTTTTTTATCCTATTTCAATCTTAACAAATTAAACTCAACGGCAAACATGAAAATTATCCAATTGAATCGATCACTATGATTTAAAAATTAAATGGTCCAAATAACTTGGACTGAAAAATACTCCGTTATTTGCAGAAACAAAATCGATACAACTTTCTCTACATTTTAGAGAAGAAATCTCAGTATTGGAATTTGGGTTAATTCTAGCTCCAAAGTGAACATGTTGAATGAAAAAGTCCACATTACAAAGTTAAGGTTTAATAAGAATGAAATATTATTTCAAGAGTTCACTGGTGGATGAGTTGTTTTGGCAAGAACTATGTTTGAATTGTTCATGTTACAAATGACCATGCCTGTGACATGTTTATAGATAATTATTCGGGTTTATGTGACGCCCCAGATTTCATTATAGGATTTCAATCGCCGAGACCCAGTTAATCACGGATGCAGTCACTCACAATGGCGGGTGTGGTGTAAAATTTATAATTTAAGAAAAACATTTGTAGGTATTACTCATTTTCAAAGTGGTATTCGTAAAACAAAATGATATAAACAAAAGAATATGTATCTTAGATTTTTACAAAATTTCGGCACGGTCTCCTGTAACACCCTCGCCATAATGTACAGGATAACGCCTGTAATTAAGGCCTGGAGCGTTACTAACCTACCTTAGTAAGACTAAGATAGGTATATAGAAAAAAATAAGTCAACAACAACAGATATAACAAGTATCACACTGCATAGGGTATCAAATATATTATACATTCCAGCATGTATCAAGTACACATAATCCAAACCATACGAATAACCAAAGTATATAAACTCCTCGGGCTAGCCGTGGCCTCCCGAAAAAATATACATACATCACAGTAAACCAAAATATACACGTAGTATCAGAGCCTCTATATCGTCCCTGACCCGGTTGTGTCCTTGTCCTCGTGGGACTTGTGAGTACCTGAAATATTTTTAAAGAAAAATCGGGGTGAGCCATTTGCTCAGTAGGGGGGTACCAGGCATATGTTTAAAAAACAAGTTTGTAAACATATCTTTTAGACCATAGTAATATCAATAATATCAACAGAAAATCAAAAATTCATCAAGTGATCAAGCATGAACGTGCTAATGCAGGTCACCTCCCGTGTCAACCGATTACCGTATAATAGAAAGCCTGACTGATGAATAGATTCCACTGCTGCCAAGATATCATAACTTGGGATCAATTGTCCCGATCCCACACAAGTATAGATAACAATAGCCCTGGGATCATTCACCCCGATCCCATATAATTACAGATAATCGCAAAACCATAGTGCCTTGCCAATTTGCCTAGGTTCCCGGGCTCCACACGAGTGGCTTATAGGCGGCCAAACGTTGCTCCCCCAGGGGTTTAGGGATTTTCAACCCAAGGGCACCGAGCCCTACTTATTTTCCCATCCTGGCAAGCACTATACATTCACACCAAGAGTCATTTTTCGAGAGACACAAGCTCTCCGAATCAATATGATATGATATAGGCCTTTCATGAGATAACTTGCCAAGTCGGAAATCACGAATCCACGAGTCCATCCAAGAACTTGCCATAAAAGTTTTCGGGCCTTTGGTTGACACAATGATGACATGTATATATGTATACCGTGCATAACATGATAATAGTGCATATGAAGCAATATATCCCATATATACTCTAACCAATTCAGCCATATATCCTTTGGCATGGAGAATTTACCAATAAACCACTTTCATAATCAATATCATATATACAATCAAGAGATATCTCATTTGGTTCAATTAACTCTTCATACCAAGTATGTATGGCATATATCGCCTTGAATCAAGTATTCTTAATCATCAAATATTAACATAGTAACCCCATTCATTAACCAAATGAATTTACTCAAATTATGGAGATTGTTGACTTGTAAAGTCACTAATCTTGTTTTGATAATAACAATAAAGTTAATCTTGTGTAATTTGACTTAGTTGATGTTTTAAGTTATAGCCACTATAATTGTTCATACATGGATTCAACCGAAAAAGCCGGAATCAAGATCATCCATCTACAAGTATTGCACCTCAATCAACTTCTTGACTAGCACACCTTCAATAGCATCTCTATGAAGAACAAAGAGCCAAGGAAGAAAAGAAATGAAGATAAATTTAAAGCTCTCAAAGATTCATTGTTAATAATTTAAGTGAGTGTTTTTAGTTTCTTGTGTAAAGATATCATTGTTCAATTATATAGCTCATAAAATGATATTACCATGTCAAGATTGATCAAAACTAGTTTTATCCTTGAAAACGTATTTTTACCGAAAACTAGTCATCTTGAAAAATTCACTATAAATTTCTATGAATGAATTTTGATACAAAAACTATGATAGAAGTCTTAGAAACTCATTTTTAAACATCCCCTAGCCTCAAAATTGATTTTTGAGTTAATTTGCAAAAGTATGAAAAATGGGATTTTTGGCAAATCTGGCCTCAGACCAGTGGACTCCATCAGTCGACTGATGGGCTTTGCTCAGTCAACTGATGGCCCAGAAACTAGCCGTTGGACTTGAGATTTTTTACCATTTTTGGTACCAAACTTCTACCAACTCCCTCCAAACGGCCATATGGTCTCCTAGACTATATATACACCATCTAAGACTTATTTAAACAATCTTGAATCATTCCTACACTACTCTCTTCATCTATATTCATTTTCAAAGATTCAAGAACATTGCTTTTGATCAATCATCTTTATTTTGAGCTATATTCTATTGATCAAATTTGATATCTCTTGGTATGAGCTTAAGTTGTAATCTTCATACACTATAGGAGCTATTGTACATTGGTGTTAGTCACCAAATCATTTCTTTCGAACATTAAGAGAGGTTTATCTCTTAAGATAACAAGAGTGAAAATCTTGTGTGAGTATTGAGAGAGTTTCAATACTTGTAAGAGTGTGTGAGAAAAATACACTTATAGTGGTTTGATCTTTACCCGGAAGGAGATCGGTTATAGTGGAAATTCTTGGGGTACTAACCGAGCGCGGAAGTATGGGCTACCAAGCCGAACCGTGTGGACAAAAAGTCTTCGACTTTGATCGGTTCAATCTTTCTATCTCTTAAATTCTTATATTGTGATATTTGTATCTTGTGATTGGAATTATCGTTGTCTCTTGTTTTGCTTGATAGATATTGACATCAAATATTTTTAAATTAATTTTAAAAATCACATTAAGTTTTAAAAACCCTATTCACCCCCCCCCCTCTAGGGTATTTTCCGACCTACAATTGGTATCAGAGGTTGTACTCTTGTTTTGATTTTACAATCTTAGAATTTACGATCATGTCTATCTATCAAGGAACCGGACTTAACGAAGGTTCTTCCACCACTAGACCACCTCTATTTGATGGCAAAAATTATAGTTATTGGAAAAATTGCATGTGTACTTTTCTTCAAGCTAATGATTTTGAACAATGGAGGGTTACACTCATTGGACCCTATGAGATTACCAAAACCGATGAAAGGGGTAATGTCTCTCCTAAATCAATTTCCGATTATGATGAGAATGACATTAAGAAAATCCAATTTAATGCTAAAGCCTTAAATTCTCTACATTGTGCATTAACTATGGATGAATACAACAAAATTTCTAGTTGTAAAACCGCAAAAGAAATATGGGACAAATTAGAGGTTGCTCATGAGGGAACCTCACAAGTCAAGGATGACAATATTGATATGCTTGTTCATGATTATGAGCTTTTCAAAATGGAGCCTAATGAATCACTTGCTTCTATGTATAGTAGGTTCTCTATTATTACTAATGCTTTCGATCTCCTTGGAAAGGTTTACTCCAATGAAGACAAGATTCGAAAGATTCTTAGAACGCTTCCAAAGAAATGGAGACCTAAGGTGACGGCTATTCAAGAAGCCAAAAACCTCAAGACGCTAAGCATGGACGAACTCTTGGGTTCACTTAAAACCCATGAGAAGGAATTGGAGAGAGAATAAGAAGTTGATTCAAAAGTCAAGAAGACTCTTGCTCTCAAGGCAAGTCAACGAGAGGATGATGAAGAGTCAATGGGCGGTGACGATGACATGGCTCTCCTCTCTAGAAATTTCATGAAATTTCTAGCCAAGAAGAAGAAGTTTCAAGGAAAAGGAAACAATCTTGGTTCTTCATCTAAGAGGAACAATGATCGATCAATTCAACCAAGAATTGAAAACGAAGAAGTCAAGAAATGCTTCTATTGCCATGAACCAGGACATTTCAAAACCAATTGCCCGGTTAGAAGAAAGGAGAGAAGAGATAAAAGAGATAAAGCCTTCAAACAAGTAAGGCATGCCCTCAAAGGGACTTGGAGTGATTTCGAAGAGGGTGAGTCCGATGCCGACTCTAGCGACGAGGAGACAGCAAATCTTTGCCTTATGGCAAGAGACGATGAGGTAGACTCTATTTATGATTCATTTAGTGATGATAATATATCTATAAATAATGATGCTCATGATGAAAATGACTATGATGAGTTATATGAAATGTTTGAGGAATTGCATAGCAAATTTGAAAATCTATCTAAAAGATATGCAAGCCTCAAAAAGGAGAATTTGATATTTTCTAACAAGTGTGAAACTTTTGAGAAAGAAAACATGGTTTTGAAAAATGAAATCAAAACTTTGAAGAAAGGAAAGGAAAAGGAAATTCCAAACACACTTGTAGTGGAAAACATCAAATTAAAAGATCAAGTGGATGATCTAACTAATAGCTTAGCCAAATTCACCAATGGAAGGGACAATTTGGATAAACTATTAGGAATGCAAATATGTGTGTTTGACAAAGCCGGTTTGGGTTATAACCAAATTGACAACCAAAAGGATTACAAGAACTTTTTCAAAACATACACACCTCATGATCCCATTCATCTTTGCTCATATTGTGGTAGAAACACTCATTATATAGATCATTGTTTCTATCGAAATGAAGGTTTCCCTAAGAGGAAGCTTGCTTGGGTTCCAAAAGGAACCATTATGTTTGTTAACCCAAAGGGACCCAACACATTTTGGGTACCAAAGGAGAAGTTACTCAAAGTCATGGTGTAGATGTGCTTGAAAGCCAAGGGTAACAAAACCAAGTGGTTCTTGGATAGTGGTTGCTCAAAGCACATGACGGGAGACAAAAACAACTTCTTAAGTCTTATTCTCAAGCGAGGAGGGAATGTGACTTTCGGGGACAACGCCAAGGGCAAAATCATCGGTATAGGTAAGGTTGGTAAGCATTCTACTTGCATTGATAATGTTCTATTAGTTGATGGTTTGAAGCATAATTTACTTAGCATTAGTCAATTATGTGATAAGGGTTATGAAGTTATTTTTAAATCCGATCGTTGCATTGTTAAAAATGTTAGTGATGATTCCATTCTACTTGTTGCATATAGAACTAACAATGTGTATACTCTTGAGCTTGATGATTTATCACAACAAGATGTTAAATGCTTATCCGCTATAAATGATGTTTCTTGGTTATGGCATAGGAGATTAGGACATGCTAATATGGATTTAATTCATGTTTTGTCTAAAAATGAGCTTGTTAAAGGATTGCCTAAAACCAAATTTGTTAAAGATAAAATTTGTGATGCATGTCAACTTGGTAAACAACACAAATCCTCTTTCAAGTCTAAAAGGGATATTACTACATCTAGACCACTTGATATGTTGCATCTTGATTTGTTTGGTCCTATCTCGGTTGCTAGCCTAGGTGGGAAATTGTACACTCTTGTTATTGTTGATGATCACACTAGATTTTCTTGGGTATTCTTTCTTTCCCACAAAAGTGAAACTCCACATGTCTTTGCTAAATTTTGTAGAAAAGTTCAAAATGAAAAAAGCGTCTCTATTGTGCATGTTCGTAGTGATAGAGGTAAAGAATTTGACAATGTTGATATTGAGAACTTTTGTGATAACCATGTTATTGATCATAATTTTTCGGCACCTAGAACTCCTCAACAAAATGGTGTTGTTGAAAGGAAAAATAGATCTCTTCAAGAGATGTCTAGGACTATGCTTAATGAACATTCTTTGCCGGAATATTTGTGGGCGGAAGCCGTTAACACCGCATGCTATGTGATTAATCGTACTATCATTCGTAAAAAGTTAGATAAGACACTTTATGAGTTATGGAATAACAAGAAACCAAATATTGCATATTTTAAGGTTTTTGGTTGCAAATTTTTATTTTGAATGATCATGATCACTTAGGTAAATTTGATGCTAAATCCGATGAAGGAATATTCCTTAGGTATGCCACTAATAGTAAAGCATATAGAGTTTATAACAAGAAAAGTTTAGTAGTCCAAGAATCTATGCATGTTATATTTTATGAGTCAAATCCTTTCTCACCTATAGTACATTCCGATGATGATGTTAAAATTATCCAAAAGATCTCGGATATTCAAATTAATGATACATTTAAGGAAGAAACATCGAGTGCTCAAGCTCCTCCTAAGGAGTTAGAAAACAAAACCGAGCAAGACTCGAATGATTTGCCTAGGAGTTGGAAATTTGTGTCCAACCACCCTATTGATCAAATTCTTGGAGAGCCATCTAGTAAAGTTATGACTAGATCTTCCTTAAGAAATGTATGCAATAATGTGGCATTTGTTTCTCAATATGAGCCTAAAAACATTATTGAAGCCGAACAAGATGAATCTTGGATGATGGCTATGCAAGAAGAGCTCAATCAATTTGAGAGAAACAAAGTGTGGACACTTGTTCCCAAACCTAGTGATCACACCATTATAGGTACTAAATGGGTATTTCGTAACAAAAAGGATGAAAGTGGTGTAATTGTTAGAAATAAGGCTAAACTTGTTGCCCAAGGATACAATCAAGAGGAGGGCATTGATTATGAAGAAACATATGCACCCGTAGCTCGTTTAGAAGCCATTCGCATACTACTTGCTTATTCATGTTTTAAGAATTTTAAATTATATCAAATGGATGTGAAAAGAGCTTTCTTGAATGGTTTTATTGAAGAGGAAGTTTATGTAAAACAACCTCCCCGTTTTGAAAATCATGTCTATCCGGACTATGTGTTTAAATTATCAAAAGCTTTATATGGTTTAAAACAAGCACCTAGAGCATGGTATGATAGATTTAGCTCATTCTTGATTAACAATGGTTTTGTTAGAGGAAAAATTGATACTACCTTATTTATCAAAAATCATGACAATGACATGCTACTTGTACAAATCTATGTTGATGATATTATATTTGGTTCTACTAATGAAAATCTTTGTAAGGACTTTTCCTCATGTATGCAAAAGGAATTCGAAATGAGCATGATGGGAGAAATGAACTACTTCCTTGGATTACAAATGAAGCAATGCAAAGAAGGCATCTTCATCAATCAAGAGAAGTACGTGAAGGAGCTCTTGAAGAAATTCAACATGGAAGGTGCAAAATCAATGAGCACTCCCATGAGTTCTACTTTGAAGCTCGACAAAGACGAAATCGGTAAGAGCGTAGACATCAAGAAATATCGAGGTATGATCGGTAGTCTGTTATATTTGACGGCCTCTAGGCCGGATATTATGTTTAGTGTATGTCTTTGTGCACGATTCCAAGCGGATCCTAAAGAATCATATTTACTTGCCGTAAAACGGATCTTCTGTTATCTTTCCGGTACTAGTTCCTTGGGTTTATGGTATCCAAGAGAGAACTCGTTTGATTTGATTAGTTATTCCGATGCGGATTTTCCGGTTGCAAAATCGATAGGAAAAGCACTAGTGGCACTTGTTATTTCTTAGGACATGCACTAGTATCTTGGTCAAGCAAGAAACAAAATTCGGTGGCCCTTTCAACAGCCGAAGCCGAATACGTGGCGGCCGGGAGTTGTTGTGCACAAACACTATACATTAAACAACAACTAGAGGACTTCGGATTAAGTCTTAGCCACATTCCCATAAAATGTGACAACACAAATGCTATTAGCTTGACCAAGAACCCTATAAAACATTCACGTACCAAGCACATTGAGATAAGATATCATTTTATCCGTGATCATGTGCAAAAAGGTGATGTTGATATCGAATTCGTTGGCACCGAATCGCAACGTGCGGATATTTTCACTAAACCACTCTCCGATGATCGCTTTAGCACTATTCGACGTGAAATTGGTATGACTAGAGCATGTGATATCTAGTTGACCAAAATCTTCATGTATATTGATTATTAATGCTTGTATCTAAAGCATACAAAAATTATGTGTTATGATCTAAAGTATTTATGCACCTAATATTTTCATTTCATGGTCATTTGATGTACTAATATCATTCTTGTAGCAAAAATGTTGTAAAGTCACTCTTTCTAGGTGTTTATGGGTCACTTTGCTCAAACCAACAAAATCTTGGCAGAATGGTGGATCAGTCGACTGATCAAAGACCATCAGTCGACTGAGGCCTCATTAGTCGACTGAAGGAGGTCCATCAGTCGACTGAGCAGTGCTGGGCAGCAATCTCACTATATCATTTCATTTCCCCTGTTTTTCTCTTCATTTCTCTCATCTCCATTTCGAGATAGGACACACCAAACTCATCCCAAGCCATCACAAACATCATCTATTCTCCTTTTTCATCATCAAAACTCTATCTAAACCAAAAATCCATCACTTCCTACATCAAATCACACACAAATCTCATCTACTTCATCCAAAATCCTTCAAATCCATCTCAATCTCTCAAACCCTAACCCTAGCCACCATTATCATTTTCTCAACCAAAAATCCATATTTTGCACTAAATTTCTTTACAAAACTTATCTTACTACTCCATCTAACAAATTTCCTACAAATTTCTTTCAAAACACACTAATCCCAAATCTCCTAAAGAACCCTAACTTTTTCAAAACCCATTTCTCACACAAAATCACTAGATATGTCTCAACCATCTCGCCCCCGTCGCCCACGAAAGAACGTACCACAAGTAGGATCATCATCGGCACAACCATCTCAAGCACCACTACCGCCCTTATTTATCTCCGATGAGGTGGAAGCAAAGTTCAACAACGACTATTCAACACGGGCTATTGTAGAAGGTAAGCAATTCAACTTTCAATTATTTGCTTCTAATGGGTTGAATGTTGCTGCATTATTTCAAAATCAAGGAATCATAAACTTTTTGAATATTCGTGAGAATGTATACCCGAGACTTATAAGGCTGTTCTACGTAAACTTATACCATCCAAATCATGACAATGGGCGTCCCAATAAGACTCGTTTAGTTACACTTTTGAACGGGCAACGGATTAGCTTTAATAAAGCTGAGTTAGCTGAAATATTTGGGTTTCCCGTTGACAATGTAACGGAAGTACCATCCAATTTTGGGAATCTTCTTGGCTTTAATAGGGAAGCTGCCAAAGGAATTCTACTTAAGCGTAGATTTCGTAATGTGCAAGGAGAAATTAAGGCCTCAATGCTTAAACTCGATCCCGTTTCATACATTCAATCCTCGGTTATTCAATCATTCCAAGGCGTGGTAGCCATGCTTCACTCAATGCATTGGAACTATTCTTAGTATGGGCAATCGTCATGGGACATAGGTTGGATTTTGCAAGTCTAATGTTTCATCATCTCCTTGAGATTACCAATCGAAGAAGGCAAGGGTTGGTCTATGGAATGACCCTCACTCAATTGTTTAAATTCTACAATATCCAACTCGGGGACGAGGTTGATGTTATCATACCCACAAGTGAGGAGACCTATAGCGCCAAGGTAATTCGGTTAATGAAATATAACATAATTCATGGGGAATGGACTGCAAATGATCCTCGAGATCGAGATGAAAGTGGTGGTGAAAGCGATGACTCATCCGAAGAAATGGGTGAAGAAGAAGAAGAAGGAGGAGAGGGTTCCGAACTCCCTGAAACCACAACCTCTTAAGGCCGTAGCTCATCCTCAAATGCCGCCTTGCTTCAAGCAATTCAAGGGTTATCGGGTCAAGTTCAAGCTCTATCGACCAACATGACGAACCGGTTCAATCGAATTGAGGATCGACAAAGTGCTCATGAAGAAGCCATTCTTCGCTACCATCCGGAGCATGTCTTTCCGGTTTGGAACCCGTATCAAGTTGATCAAGGTTGGGGTCAATGGCCACAAGATCCACAAGAATAGTCATTGGACTCTCTCATTTTTGTTGATAACAAAAGGGGAGAAATATGTGTGTTAGAGTGCTTGGTACACACTCTTTGAGTTTTATTAGTCTAATTATGAACTCCTTTAAGTTTTAAGTTTTCTTTTATGTTTGGTTTTTCGAAGAACTTCTAAGGTTTATTATCATCTCTTGTTTTTGAATTGTGCCTAACTCTAAGTATTTGGTTTGAACTTAATTCATTTGAAAGTCTTTATTATGATCTTTATATTCTCTTATGCATGCTTGCTATATTCTTTTTAATGCATAGTTTGAGGGGGAGTTTTCCCGTTAGAAAACTCTTCTAATGATCTTAATCGCTAACACACATTAATTTATTGTCATCATCAAAAAGGGGGAGATTGTTGACTTGTAAAGTCACTAATCTTGTTTTGATAATAACAATAAAGTTAATCTTGTGTAATTATGACTTAGTTGATGTTTTAAGTTATAGCCACTATAATTGTTCATACATGGATTCAACCGAAAAAGCCGGAATCAAGATCATCCATCTACAAGTATTGCACCTCAATCAACTTCTTGACTAGCACACCTTCAATAGCATCTCTATGAAGAACAAAGAGCCAAGGAAGAAAAGAAACGAAGATAAATTTAAAGCTCTCAAAGATTCATTGTTAATAATTTAAGTGAGTGTTCTTAGTTTCTTGTGTAAATATATCATTGTTCAATTATATAGCTCACAAAATGATATTACCATGTCAAGATTGATCAAAACTAGTTTTATCCTTGAAAACGTATTTTTACCGAAAACTAGTCATCTTGAAAAATTCACTATAAATTTCTATGAATGAATTTTGATACAAAAACTATGATAGAAGTCTTAGAAACTCATTTTTAAACATCCCCTAACCTCAAAATTGATTTTTGAGTTAATTTGCAAAAGTATGAAAAATGGGATTTTTGGCAAATCTGGCCTTAGACCAGTGGACTCCATCAATCGACTGATGGGCTTTGCTCAGTCGACTGATGGCCACTCAGTCGACTGATGAGCCTTGCTCAGTCGACTGATGGCGCAGAAACTAGCCGCTGGACTTGAGATTTTTTACCATTTTTGGTACTAAACTTCTACCAACTCCCT
The DNA here is from genome assembly GCA_021464415.1 of Lonicera japonica. NCBI lineage: Eukaryota > Viridiplantae > Streptophyta > Magnoliopsida > Dipsacales > Caprifoliaceae > Lonicera > Lonicera japonica. The sequence goes on from CM038467.1 coordinate 56,888,338, forward strand.
CCAAACGGCCATATGGTCTCCTAGACTATATATACACCATCTAAGAGTTATTTAAACACTCTTGAATCATTCCTACACTACTCTCTTCATCTATATTCATTTTCAAAGATTCAAGAACATTGCTTTTGATCAATCATCTTTATTTTGAGCTATATTCTATTGATCAAATTTGATATCTCTTGGTATGAGCTTAAGTTGTAATCTTCATACACTATAGAGCTATTGTACATTGGTGTTAGTCACCAAATCATTTCTTTCAAACATTAAGAGAGGTTTATCTCTTAAGATAGCAAGAGTGAAAATCTTGTGTGAGTATTGAGAGAGTTTCAATACTTGTAAGAGTGTGTGAGAAAAATACACTTATAGTGGTTTGATCTTCACCCGGAAGGAGATCGGTTATAGTGGAAATTCTCGGGCCGAACCGTGTGGACAAAAAGTCTTTGACTTTGATCGGTTCAACCTTTCTATCTCTTAAATTCTTATGTTGTGATATTTGTATCTTGTGATTGGAATTATCGTTGTCTCTTGTTTTGCTTGATAGATATTGACATCAAATATTTTAAAATTGATTTTAAAAATCACCCCCCCTTTAGGGTATTTTCGACCTACAGAGTGGACTTTGGAATATTTAAGAAAGTATTCAAGATTCCCGCGTAGGAATTAATACCGCACACCAATCTTGTAAAATTCACCAAAAATTCATTCCTTATCCTTTTTAGGTAATTCCAAAGCCATAAGTTAGGTATTAAACTATATTTTAAAATACATACTTGATACTTCACTTTTATCATTACCAATCTGCCCAAATTTAATCAAAACAGTGGCCAAAATTTGTTATTTAACTACCGATAACAATAATCAAGCAAGAACCCAACATATGTGTATAAACCTATTTGAAAACATATAAACAAGTTTATTAAGTTTCAAAAACCAAGAAAATACCCCTACCTCAGTTTATGAGTGAGAAAGAAGAAGGAAATTTGATGCTTCAAGCTACCCCAAAGAGTCCTCAAGGTAGAAGATGATGAATAGCAAGCTAAGAGGTGTTTTGGGTGCTTTTCGATGCTTAATCCTTCGATCGGAAGTGAAAATATGTAAGTGTCGCTCAAAAACACCTATCTCTCTCTTTCTAGAACTCTCTAGAGTTTTGTGGAAGTGGCTGGTTCGAAAATGGGTGAAAAACACCTTAAAACGAGCTTCAACCGACTTTAAGTCGGTTGCTACAGTAACCGCGCGTAGGTTTTTGGTTTTGGAGCACTGTTTTTGTTTTGGCCATAACTTTTGACTCTGAACTCCGATTGAGGCGTTCTTTATGTCCACGGAAAGGTATTTCAAATATATAAAACTTTCTAAGAGGAAGTTTTCTCAAATTATGGCCACATTTTCCCAAAAATTCACCGAAGATAGCGCTCTGCCGAATACTATTAAACAACCAGAATTTAGCGATGGGCCTACTTCGCGCCCTGTTTTGATCCACGAGGAGTGCGAACTAGATTTCGGCCAAAACACAAAAGTTATAGAATGATGCAAATACTAGAGACTTTAGCGAGCAAAACTTCAATCGGATAAATAACGGAGGAATTATGATAGCCCAAAGTTAGCTCAAATTAACGAATCACAAAGAACCCAAAACTTCCTATTTACCAACCGAAATTCATTCGGACCACCCGAATCATAAAACGATCATTCTAATATATATAAAAGAGTTAATTTAACATAATTAACATTAATTTAAATACAGGATGGTACAATCTCTCCCACTAAATAAAATTTCGTCCTCGAAATTTAGAGATTACATATTAATTAAACAACTCTGGATATTTTCCATGTATTTCCGTTTCTAACTCCCACGTCGCCTCCTCGGCTCCGTGATGCAACCACAGGACCTTCACTAACAGAATAATTTTATTACGTAGCACCTGATCTCGACAGTCTAAAATTTGTATCGGGCATTTCTCGTATGTTCCGTTATCTACGACCTCAAGATTTTCCCATTGAACTATGTGGGAAGGATTATGTACATATAGGCGTAGCATTGATACATGGAAGACATTGTGTACATTAGACAACTGCGGCGGCAAGGCTAGACGATATGAAACATTCCCAATACGTTCAAGAATCTCGAAAGGCCCAATGTATCGAGGAGATAGCTTTCCTTTGCTACCAAACCGCGTAATACCAAAACGAGGTTTGGTTTTGAAGAACACATGGTTGCCAACTTCGAACTCCAATGGACGACGGCGCTTATCGACATAACTTTTCTGCCGACTCTGGGTGGTAAGGAGATGTTGTTGAATGGTTTTAATCTTTTCGGTAGTTTGCTCTACTAACTCTGGACCCAATAAGGTTCTCTCCCCAACTTCATACCAGCAAACCGGGGATCTACATGGATGACCGTAAAGGGCTTCGTAAGGTGCCATGCCTATACTAGCCTGGAAGCTATTGTTATATGCAAACTCGACTAATGGCAGGTACTCTATCCAGTTTCCTCGAAAATCGAGGACACGCGCTCTCAACATATCTTCAAGTATTTGGATAACCCGCTCAAATTGGCCATCGGTCTGCGGGTGGAATGCCGTACTAAATTTTAACTGTGTTCCCAAAGCCCTTTGGAGACTTTCCTAAAATCGAGATGTAAAACGAGGATCTCAATCTGATACAATAGTCAATGGAACCCCATGGAGTTTAACGATCTCCCAAACATAAAGTTTTCCCAAACTCTCCACATTTTGGTTGTTCCGGATAGGAAGGAAGTGAGAAGACTTCGTCAATCTATCGACAACTACCCAAATTGTATCTTGACCCCCTAATGCCTTCGGTAACCCCGAAACAAAATCCATGGTAACATGTTCGCACTTCCACTCGGGAATGGGTAATGACTGGAGTTGTCCTACAGGCCTTTAGTGCTCGGCCTTCACTAGTTGACACGTCATACACTTATTCACAAAATTCATGACGTCTTTCTTCATGCCTCTCCACCAGAAATTTCGACATAAGTCCCGGTACATCTTTGTACCACCGGGATGAATAGAAAATTTAGAATGGTGAGCTTCACTTAGAATTTCATTTCTAAGTTTAGGATCGTTCGGTACCACCAACCTATCCCGAACCCGAATTCCCCCATCGACTCCGAGTTTATACCCACTATATTCAGCTTCCGTGGCCAAATGATCACGTATTACCTGAAAAGCTTCATCTGCCCATTGAGCATCTATCACCCGTTGCTGGATTGCCGGTTGGGCAATCATGTTATACAAATAAGCTCGGTTCTCATTACGAATCATCATCAGGTTGTATCGTTGTAACTCCTCTCTCAACCTCTATTCCCGACACCGTAGTGCGGCTAACGATCCTTGAGATTTTCGGCTTAAGGCATCGGCTACCAAATTAGCCTTACCTGGATGATATTGAAGAGTAAAGTCATAATCTTCCAAATACTCTACCCACCGACGTTGCCTAAGGTTCAAATCTTTCTGGGTAAAAATATACTTCAGGCTTTTATGATCAGAATAGACTTCAAATCTTTCGCCATATAAGTAATGACGCCAGATTTTTAGAGCAAAGACAATAGCTGCTAACTCTAAATCATGAGTGGGATAGTTTTTCTCATGTTGCTTGAGTTGTCAAGAAGCATAAGCCACCACATGCTCCTCCTGCATTAAGACACTACCCAAACCAAGCCTAGAAGCATCACAATAGATTGTGTAACCCTTTCCTCGCTCGGGTAAAACAAGAACTAGAGCAGAAGCAATCCTATCTTTTAACTCCAAGAAGGTTTTCTCACATGATTCATCCCACACGAACTGAACGCCTTTGTGAGTTAGGCGAGTTAACGGTAAAGCTATACGGGAGAAATCTGTGACAAACCGACGATAATACCCAGCCAAACCCAAGAAACTTCTAACCTCGGTAACATTTCGAGGCCTCTCCCATTTTAGGACTGCTTCTACTTTTGCCGGGTCTACGGAGATACCCTCTCTCGAGACGACGTGTCCTAAGAATTTGACTTCCGACATCCAGAAGTCACACTTGCTAAGCTTAGCATACAGCTTATGGTCTCGAAGAACTTGAAGAGCCAAGCAAAGGTGATTCTCATGCTCTTCATCTGACTTGGAATAGATAAGAATATCGTCAATAAAAACTACCACGAACTGATCAAGATACGGACGGTATAAACGATTCATTAGGTCCATAAACGCCGCCGGCGCATTCGTCAACCCGAATGGCATTACTAGGAATTCATAATGCCCATAACGAGTACGAAAGGCCATCTTCGGAATGTCTTCCTGTCGGACCAACATTTGGTGATAGCCTGATCGAAGATCAATCTTAGAAAATCTGATAGCACCTTGCAATTGATCAAACAAATCATCGATTCGAGGCAACGGATACTTGTTCTTAATAGTGACTCGATTTAGCTGTCAATAATCTATACATAACTGCAAAGACCCGTCTTGCTTCTTAGCGAATAGAACAGGTGCGCCCCACGGAGATACACTGGGTCTGATGAACCCTTTCCGTAATAATTCATCAATTTGAGTTTTCAGCTCCTTCAACTCAGCAGGAGCCATACGATATGGAGCTAGAGATATAGGCGCAGTTCCTGGAACAATATCAATAGAGAAGTCTACCTCCCGATGTGGGGGTAGACCCGGAAGATCATCGGGGAACACATCAAGAAATTCCCTAACCACTGGAAGATCAGAAGGACGAGGACTGCCATCCTCTCGTGCTAAATGCTGGCCAACCACCCAAAGTAACTTCGTTGTTCTTTGGGTTTAAAATATGCACACGGGACAAGTGACTCGGGTTCACATTGAAAAGTCAAAATCTCACTATCTGATAGTGGAACTGTTACCCGACGTCTAGAACAATCAATTACCGCGCGAAAAGTAGCTAACCAATCCATTCCCAATATAAGATCATAATCTCCCATATCAAGTATGATAAGATCAAACTCTATCGAGGACTCCCCAAAACTCAAGGAACAATTTTTACAAACGGAACCCAACCGAATTCGATTTCTCGTGGGTGTACCAACCCACAAAGGTATATTCAATGATTCAACATACAATCCCAATCTATCAACTAATGCACGTGAAATAAAAGAATGAGAAGCACCAGTGTCAAACAAAACTTTAACCCAGGTACTAAAGAATAAAATAGTACCTTTCATCACTTTAACCTCTGGCGGCTCTGACTGTGTCAACGTGTAGACCCAACCCTTTGTTCTGCCACCACCTCGAGAGTATGAGTTCCCACCTCCACGAGACCCGCTCTGACTCTGCCCACGGCTTTGACTACTCGGAGTGCTAGAAAAGGACTGGCCTTCGCCGCCCGTGCGACTTGAGCCTTGAAACTGTGGCTGACTGTTGAAGGACTGGGAGGGTTGTTGCTCTTGTCTCACATTTGGACATTATTTCTTGAAGTGCCCCTGCTGACCACACCCATAACAGACTCTTTCTCGGAACCCCTGATTTTCATTCCTCGAACCGGTAGACCGACCTCTACCGTAACTTCCACTAGAGGATCCTAACTCACTCTTGTACCTCTTTCCCGGACCACCTAACCTTTTTCCCTCAGTAGCCCTCTTTTTATCGAGAAATCTACTGGTATCTATCCTTTCTTGCTCCACCTTCATCACTGTCCTCACGGCTTCAGTGACACTGCCGTGATTCAGGTGATATACTTTCTCCCGAATCAAAGGTTTCAACCCTTTAAGGAATAAACGTATCTTTTCCTCGGGATCGTTATCCAAACTCTTGTCAAAATGACTTAAACTTTCAAATTTCACTTCATACTCCGAAACCGACATGTTCCCTTGGATCAGGGAACGGAACTCATCTCTCTTCAGACTCCGATGAACCGACGAGAAATAACGCTCTAAGAACAGTTGAGTAAATTGCTCCCAAGAGGTAGGAGCGTCCGCTCTTTTAGACACAGTTCTCCACCAGATACCAGCTTGATCAACCAGTTGGTAAGTCCCCAAATTAAGCTTCAGGTCGTCGGGTAAGGTCATAACTTCAAAGGCTCTCTCTATTTGATCGAGCCAGGACTCTGCTGCCTCGGGACCATACGTCCCGTTGAATGAAGGTGGGGCTAGCTTCTTGAACTTCTCTAGGGCCACCATAGCCCTATTCTCCTGGACTCTACTCTGGGGTTGTTCTATATGTCCCAAGACATTGGCCAACTCTCGGGCCATGGCACGGATTGCATCTACTGACTCCCCGGAGGTGGAACTCCCGTGGGTGGCATTGTGATTTGGTGAAGTCGTCATTTTATACGAAAATAAGAAAAGGAACGTCATGACAATCCAATATATTTTAATAAGACAATAATTTACCACAATATATCATAAATTTCGTCCCACAACCCAAGTAATCGCGTAAACCTATGCTCTGATACCAAATTATAACACCATCGCCTTAATGTACAGGATAACGCCTGTAATTAAGGCCTGGAGCGTTACTAACCTACCTTAGTAAGACTAAGATAGGTATATAGAAAAAAATAAGTCAACAACAACAGATATAGCAAGTATCACACTGCATAGGGTATCAAATATATTATACATTCCAGCATGTATCAAGTACACATAATCCAAACCATACGAATAACCAAAGTATATAAACTCCTCGGGCTAGCCATGGCCTCCCGAAAAAATATATATACATCACAGTAAACCAAAATATACACGTAGTATCAGAACCTCTATATCGTTCCTGACCCGGTTGTGTCCTTGTCCTCATGGGACTCGTGAGTACCTGAAATATTTTTAAAGAAAAATCGGGGTGAGCCATTTGCTCAGTAAGGGGGGGAGTACCAGGCATATGTTTAAAAAACAAGTTTGTAAACATATCTTTTAGACCATAGTAATATCAATAATATCACACAGAAAATCCAAAATTCATCAAGTGATCATGCATGAACGTGCTAATGCAGGTCACCTCCCGTGTCAACCGATTACCGTATAATAGAAAGCGTGACTGATGAATAGATTCCACTGCTACCAAGATATCATAACCTGGGATCAATTGTCCCGATCCCACACAAGTATAGATAACAATAGCCCTGGGATCATTCACCGCGATCCCATATAATTACAGATAATCGCAAAACCATAGTGCCTTGTCAATTTGCCTAGGTTCCAGGGCTCCACACCTATGGCTTATAGGCGGCCAAACATTGCTCCCCCGGGGGTTTAGGGATTTTCAACCAAAGGGCGCCGAGCCCTACTTATTTTCCCATCCCGGCAAGCACTATACATTCACACCAAGAGTCATTTTTCGAGAGACACAAGCTCTCCGAATCAATATGATATGATATAGGCCTTTCATGAGATAACTTGCCAAGTCAGAAATCACGAATCCACGAGTCCATCCAAGAACTTGCCATAAGAGTTTTCAGGCCTTTGGTTGACACAATGATGACATGTATATATATGTATACTGTGCATAACATGATAATAGTGCATATGAAGCAATATATGCCATATATACTCTAACCAATTCAACCATACATCCTTTGGCATGGAGAATTTACCAATAAACCACTTTCATAATCAATATCATACATACAATCAAGAGATATCTCATTTGGTTCAATTAACTCTTCATACCAAGTATGTATGGCATATATCGCCTCGAATCAAGTATTCTTAATCATCAAATATTAACATAGTAACCCCATTCATTAACCAAATGAATTTACTCAAATTATGGAGTGGACTTTGGAATATTTAAGAAAGTATTCAAGATTCCCGCATAGGAATTAATACCGCACACCAATCTTGTAAAATTCACCAAAAATTCATTCCTTATCCTTTTTAGGTAATTCCAAAGCCATAAGTTAGGTATTAAACTATATTTTAAAATACATACTTGATACTTCACTTTTATCATTACCAATCTGCCCAAATTTAATCAAAACAGTGGCCAAAATTTGTTATTTAACTACCGATAACAATAATTAAGCAAGAACCCAACATATGTGTATAAACCTATTTGAAAACATATAAACAAGTTTATTACGTTTCAAAAACCAAGAAAATACCCCTACCTCAGTTTATGAGTGAGAAAGAAGAAGGAAATTTGATGCTTCAAGCTTCCCCAAAGAGTCCTCAAGGTAGAAGATGATGAATAGCAAGCTAAGAGGTGTTTTGGATGCTTTTCGATGCTTAATCCTTCGATCGGAAGTAAAAATATGTAAGAGTCGCTCAAAAACACCTATCTCTCTCTCTAGAACTCTCTAGAGTTTTGTGGAAGTGGCTGGTTCGAAAATGGGTGAAAAACACCTTAAAACGAGCTTCAACCGACTTTAAGTCGGTTGCTACAGTAACCGCGCATAGGTTTTTGGTTCTGGAGCACTGTTTTTGTTTTGGCCATAACTTTTGACTCGGAACTCCGATTGAGGCGTTCTTTATGTCCATGGAAAGGTATTTCAAATCTATAAAACTTTCTAAGAGGAAGTTTTCTAAAATTATGGACGCATTGTTCCCATAAATTCACCGAAGACAGCGCTCTGCCGAATACTATTAAACAACCAGAATTTAGCGATGGGCCTACTTCGCGCCCTGTTTTGATCCACGAGGAGTGCGAATTAGATTTCGGCCAAAACACAAAAGTTGTAGAATGATGCAAATACTAGAGACATACGTGAGCAAAACTTCAATCGGATAAATAACGGAGGAATTACGATAGCCCAAAGTTAGCTCAAATTAACGAATCACAAAGAACCCAAAACTTTCTATTTACCAACCGAAATTCATTCGGACCACCCGAATCATAAAACGATCATTCTAATATATATAAAAGAGTTAATTTAACATAATTAACATTAATTTAAATACAGGATGCTACATCTCCTCTGTTTTATGAATAACCAAGACTTGTTTAAGCGATATTCATCAAATCATTTCTCAAATAAACACAATGGTTGAAGAAAAGTTCATCCGTAGTCCAACCATGTTTTAATAAAGTATTCAATTAATTTTTACATCTTATTTAGAACTCCAAATACAATTTGATTATAAATTTAAAGTAAATTCTTTAACTTGATACAATACAACTCCAATTAAATGTATAAGACAAATTACTAAGTCTAAGTAAACTTAAGTTGTCAAATTGTGGACAACTACTAAGTATATGGGTCATCAAATGCAACTAGATATAATAAGTGCGCATCCCATGAATGTACCTGCAAAACTGGTTTGAAAAATGGGAGTGAGCCAAACACAAGCCCAATGGGAACTATAGGGTTTTATATAAGAAAGTATACATAGTTATACACATGAAACATGCCATATCAGAATAATAAAGAAGCCATATGTATAACATATACATATAAGTAGTACTCATCTCAAATTCCATGAAATTATAGTAAGTGCAATCAATGCCAAGTGCTATCCCAACCCAATGGATAAATCGTATAACCAAAATACAGCATGGAAGAAAATACCACCAAGGTATATTCATATGAAAAGTAGGCACCAGTTATATACCACCGTATGATACTTTCTGCTCTATCCATCCACAGGACATCTGTAACTGGTAGCTCGAATCTATCTCGGTTACGTTCCGTCCACGGGAACAACAATGTAACCAGTAGTTCGGACTTGTCCCAGTTACATTCCTTCCACAGGAACAATAGTAATTGGCTGCCATAGCCAAGTCTTCCTATAGGACGTGATAGGTCAACTAGGTATAATTGTCTACTGTGCACAGTTTGACTCCCATAGCCAAGTCCTCCCATAGGAAACCTAGTGACAAGCCTGCTATAGGCTAATGTATAATTATAATCACATCTAAGCAACTAAAGTATCCTATCCAACTGGTATTACTTTTCTTGCTACAACGCTGTAGGTGGTACCCAGTGATCAAGGCAAAGAGAACGGACTAGAGTTATTTTAGTTAATTGTTTACTGAAAACATCGTGCTTTCGTTTTCAAGCCAAAAATTGTAGAATGGATTAATATTATAATTCGAGGAAAAAACAATGTTAGTCTAAAATTTATTTTTTTTGAATAATAATAAAAATCTGATGAGGATGTGTTACTAATACTCAGTCGTGAATACAGGTATGCAATAATTAAATTATAGTGAAAGTACAAGGGCCAATTTGTCCCAAATCTATTGTATGAAAGGAATAATGTTCAAACCTGAATTTTTACTGGTATATAGAATTACTTAACTTAGGTGCCAGTCTTACACCCTGCGGAAAAATTATTATCACCATGTTACTATGTCATTTTGTAGACCATCACCGACCAATAAAATTATTACACGTGTACTTTAATCTAATCAACCCAACGTTCATTGCTTTTCCAATTGCATCATCTTTTTTCCACAGGACGTGATGTGTCTTCCCCTCTCTTTCCATCATCTTCGTCAATGGTGTAACATGTATGTTAGATGTTGTTCCTTTTTCTTTTTTCCAAAGTCATTTATTAAATTCCATGGGTCCACCTTTAATTTTCTTGTATACACGGCACATCAAAGGTGAATAAGTGCCACGGGAGTTCCCCGGAAAGGAAGATGATGGTCGAAGGAAATCTGAATATATATATATATATTTATATCTTGGTTTTAGGGATCTTTTGGATTATAGGATTGGCAAGACTTAGTTCAAGGTCGGCGCTAATTACACACACCACTGTACTCGGTAATACTCTATCTCATTTACTCGCTCCTATTACATCGAGTATATATGTGCACATTACATTGGTCTAATAAGACCACGTTATTGTTGGGGGAAAACATACACAGGCTCGAGCCCTATTGAACAGAGACTCCTATAGGGCCGAGCCAATGTTATAATTTTATAGAGTGTTTTGATGTATGTAATTAGTGCCACATTAGTTCAAGTAGGTCGAAGTTTTTGCAATAGCTATGGATGAAATTTGGGTTAATCTCAAAATCAAGATTTAGTTGAAAACAGAGGAAGGAAGGACAAAGATAAAACAAGAGTATTCTTAAATACACCGACAAAATCCGTCTTCTCACCCCACCAGTTTTCTAAAAAAGCTTGAAATTCACCCTGGTGGTGTGAGTTTACGAAAATAATGTAGATGATAAAGTTTCATCGTTAAAAGTAATAGCATTAAATAATATTAATTTTTTCATGAAAAGAAGACATCCATAATAAACAAAATTTACGCTGTTCTTAATAAAATTCATTAAAAATTCATTGTAAATCCTTGTACCTATAAAATACGAAATATTAATTGTGAAAAATACAATTTTAACTATTATATGATAATTCATACAATCTGTTACAATTTAGTACTCGAAATGATTATTATTCATATTTCAAATTTGTCTACAAATTTTATTTTTATCAAATAAATAAATATAAGTTTTAATTCACTATATCAAAAATATTAAAAAATGATTGCAAAACTTCAATCATATAATTTTTCCATTTTAATTCACTAAAAATTAAAACATGTATAACAATCTAAAGCAACTGCTAATATTTTGAGGGGTTAATTTAGATTAGCTTAATTTTCGAATATTAAAATTGGAACTCTCATTTTTTATTTTTTAAAATTTCTCATTTTGCTGAAGACATGACTCCAGCAATGTTAAAGAAGGACAAGAAAAGACCTGAGCTTTCTACTTCAGTCTTGACTTGAGGGAACGGACTAAAATTATTTCTCAAACCTAGAAACACGATTCAAACCAAATGATCAATTAAATTCCCTCTCTCTCTCTCTCTCTCTCTCTCTCTCTCTCTCTCTCTCTCTCTCTCTCTCTCTCTCTCTCTCTCTCTCTCATTTTATTTATTTTCCAGTTAATTGTTTATTAAAAACATCATGCTTTCATTTTCGACATAAAAATGGTAAAATGGTAAAATGGATAAACATTATAATTTGAGGGAATAATAATGTTAGTCCAAATTTTATTTTTTTGAATAATAATTAAAACTTGATGGAGGTGTTGTATTGATAGTTAAACGTGAATACGGAGATGCAATAATTAAATTATAGTGAAAAGATAAGGACTTGTTAGTCTTGGATTTATTGTTTGAAAGGAATAATGTGCGAACCTGAATTTTCAATGGTACATATAATTACTGAACTTAAGTGCCAGTCTTACATCATGCAGAAAAAACTTGATGGAAGTGTGGTATTAATATTTTGAGGGGTTAATTATAGATGAGCTTAATTTTTTTTTTAATCTTTGAATCTTAACATTGTAATTAAAGGAGGACAAGACAAGACCTGACCTTTCTACTTCAGTCTTGACCTGAGGGTCGTTAATTGCTTTATTACTTTTCTTGTTAAAGGTAGAACCCGGTGGTCAAGGAGGGAACGGACTAAAATTATTTCTCAAACTTACAAACATGATTTGAACCAAATGATCAATTAAATTTCCTCTCTTTTTATTTTAGTTAATTGTTTATTGAAAACATCATGTTTTCATTTTCGAGCCAAGAATATCGATTGACATTATAATTCAAGGGAATAATAATGTTAGTCCAAATTTTATTTTTTTGAATAATAATTAAAACCTAATGGAGGTGTGGTACTAATAGATAGACGTGAATACGGGGATGCAATAATTAAATCATAGTAAAAAGATAAGGGCTAGTTAGTTCCGGATCTATTGTATGAAAAGAATAATGTGCAAACCTGAATTTGCTGACCATCACCAACCAATAAAATAATTAACGTGTACTTCAATCTAGTTAACCCAATGTTCACTGCTTTTCAAATTGCATCATCTTTTTTGAACAGTGTGATGTTTCTTCCCCTCTCTTTCCTTCATCTTCATCAATGGTATAACGTGTAAGTTAGATCTCGTTCCCTTTTCTTTCTGTTTTTCCAAAACTCGTTTATTAAATTGCCTGGGTCCACCTTTAACTTTCTTGAGTACACAGCACATCGTAGGTTGAAGTTTCTGAAATAGCTACGCAAGTTATTGGACTTAACTCTCCTCCATATCAAAATTTGTCCAACGGGGTTTAATTCGAGATCTAAATGGTTGAACTTTTTCATGAAACTTGGTGAAAATGGTCTCTATAATAAATAAATCATGTCTACAAAATTTCATCAAAATACTCAAATTGCAAGTAGGTGTATTAAAATTTTGATGCATATGTTCATTTTTTATCATTAAAATTTTAGAGGATCATTTTACCCACCTCCGGTTTTATTTTTTAATAAAATTTTGTGGAATTGATCTACTCATTAGAGAGGCAACTCCGATGAACGAAATTGGATAGGAAGAGTAACGGAAGGGAGGCAACTCCGAAGAAATTAAGATTAATTTCAAAACCCTGATTTAGTGAAAAACAAAGGAAGGGATGACAAAGATAAAACAATGACCAAGGAATTAGGGCTACGTAGGTTACATATATATGTGTAGCCGGTGATTCTAAAAAAATAGTGAATACTCAACATTGCAGTTAAATTCTATAATAATTTGGGTTATTTTGTTTCTATCTACGATATTTTACGATTAATCCATCCTTAATTTATGAAAATTGTGAACAAATTTTGATATTATTACCCTTTTTAAAATTAAGAAGTATATCCACCAATTAAAACTAATTTATAATTGTATTAATTTATATTCCATTCTAATTTAGATTCCTAATCAAAATCTAGTTCCATTTTACTTTATTTCCTATTTTCTTTTAGGGTGTATTTAGATTGCATAATTGGATTTAGTTTTAAAATTCATAAATCTAAGATTTAAAAATTACATATTTTAAAATACAATAATTTAAAATTTTGTGTTTTATTAACAAATATAAGGAAATTGATTTTTATATCCAAATATTATTTCTTTAAAATTTATATTTAGTTGATTAGCAGGCTACTTTTATTTTTTGATACCATAGCGGAGGTCAGGTTTGCACAAAATTATTTCTTTTGACCCAACCTTGTTACAGTATTTTCTTCCTTATAATATAGAGTAATTATCACGGGACGGATGTGGGTTTATGCATACACTATTCGAGACGGGTTCAGATTTAAAAAAAATAAAAATAAAAATGCACCAAGTTGGGACGGGTTTATAAGCATGTTGGGTTTGGACAAACACGACCCCTTTCCATCCCTGGTATTATTGTTATTATTAATATTACAAGTATATTTATAACAATAACAAATAATCATTTGTTTAAAAATTAATTATTATTTTTAAAATTCGCGAGCTTGCGATCTAGAAGTGACAGCCATATCTTTAATATTTGAAAGTTATAATTTTAAGCTAAGTATCAAATCTCTGGATTTGATTAAATTTGTAAATTTCAAATCATAATTTTACACCAAACAAATATCTAGATTTGAGATCCAAAATCCAAAATCCAATTCTCATGAACAACTCCACTTTCCATTCGACATTCCAAATGCACCCTTAAAGAATTTTAAAATTTTTTATTAAAAAATAATGATTAACTGGTCTTAGCGTAATTTGATCAATTAACTATTATTAAGACAAGGGAGGAATCTGGATTTTTAACTAACATTGTAAACATTATTAATTCCCTCCTTTGCGTTGGTGAAAAAATGGGTGAATAATAATAATAATAAGGGTACTTTCTTTCACTAGAATGGTTTGCGAGATGATAATTACGCAAAAATCATTCCATCCATCAGATTAGGAATTATAGCAAATCATTTACTGAATTATGCATAGTGTTTGCATTAAATTACATATAAAAAATGAGTCAAAAGAAGCAAACTAATAATAATTATTAAGAAAAAGAATGACAATAATACTAACAAGTAATTTCTAGGTTAATTTTTATCCAAGGAGTTTTGGCTTTTATTAAAAGTTATGTTGTAACAGGTTGTACCACATAGTCCATTTCCTTGCAATTATTATATATTATTTTAGCAAAAAAAATTATGATGTTGGCAACAAAGAGTATGTAATACGTTTCGTCTTTAGTATCTACAAACTTCCTTCTAATGATGGAATAAGGAGTTAATAATATCTCTCTTCTACATATGTGAAATTTTGAACAAGAATTAATTAACTTACGATAACATTATAGTTTGTGAAAGTATCTAGAGTGAGTGAGGTAAGAGGGAAGAAGGAGGAAACGACATCTAGTGAGGTAAGAGGAAAGAATGAGGAAACGGCATCTGGTGAGAGAGGAAGGAAGAATGAATAAACGGTATCTAGTGAGGGAAGAAAACAATAAAAATATCAAAATGGAAAGGATTGATGGGTTGATTTTTGTTTTCATTATTCTACTTAAAAGTCAATTAGGATTCACCCATTGGTTAATAACATTGGAATCTAACTTTTAAATGTAATATTTTTATTTATTTAATTATTCTACTTAATAGTAATCTAATAGATTTTTTAATATTAAATCATTAATAAAATAATATTTATAAAATTAAATCAATAATATTTTTTTGCCAGTCTATCCACACTCGCAGATTAATTTAGAAGGTCATGCGGATCAACTTAACAACACGAATTAACTATAAGATATCGGAGGTAGAAACAAAATCACCTTAATAATTGTTGATATACCTTGGAATCTCAGGCAGAGGAAATAGCTAGACCACGCCGTTAAAGAAACGTCGAAATAGAAAATGGTAAATAAAATGTCAATTTAACAAAAGAACATGTGTTCTCGTGTAATAATGTTGTTGGTTAGTGATATCTTGTCTATATTGTTGACCTAGAGGGCCTTAATCTTATTTTGATAATAATAATAAATCAATCATGTGTGATTTAACATGTGTGTTGAAGTAATTATAGCCACATTTCAATTATCATCATACGTGGACCAAAACCGATCAATCCAAACCAAGATCATTCCTCTACAAGCATTGGACGAAACAAGAAGATCAATCTCATCACAATGCAAAACCTTGGAGCACAAAGATCAAGGATCACATGCAAAAGCTTCAAGGCAAAAGCTTCAAGTGAAGATCAAATTGAAGAAACAAATCGAAGCATTCAAATACTCGTCTATTCGACATTTGAGCGAGTGCTTAGGATTTTTTGTAGAGTTTCTTATTTGATGATTATTATAGCTCATATACATTATTACAACATTCTTAGATTGATCAAAGAAAAATTTGAATCAAAATCATTTCAAAACATCATCATTATATCAAAACATCATTAAATTCAAACGATCATATTTTGAGTTTTCTCGAACATAAGTGTCTTAGGGGTATATATTTGAGGTGCCAAAGTATTAGAATTGATTTTGGAGCTTCTATGCAAAGTGTAAAAATTGGGATTTTGGCCTGATGGACAGAGCCTATCAGTCGACTAATGGATTGTGCTTAGTCGACTGATGCTCCAGAATATAACCGTTGGATTCATGTTTTTTTTACCATTTTTGGTACCAAACTTCTACCAAACTTAAAAAATGGCTATATTACTTTTGGAACTATATATACACTATCTAAGACACGTTTTGACCATCTTGAATCATCTTTATACTTTACTCTTCATCTATTTCAAACATTCTAAGATTCAAGAATTGTATTGATCAATCATTATTTCAAACAAATAACTCTAGTGTGAGCTTCAATTGTATTCTTTAAACAGTTGAGAGTTATTGTTAATTGGTGTGAAATACCAAACAATTTGTATTCAATAGTGAGAGGTAAATCTCATAGGATAACAAGAAGGTAAATTCTTGTTTAGTGATTATGAGAGGTAAATCTCACAATTTAGGAAGCGGGATTCTTGTGAGAATATTGTGGTAAAGCAATATTTGTAAGAGTGTAGTGAAAAAACAACACTTGTACAGGTTTAATCTTCACCCGGAAGATGATTGGAATTAGTGGAACTTCTCGAGGAACTAACGGAGCGTGGACTATGGTTTAGGAAACCAAAACTGTGAAGACAAAAAGTCTTGAGCTTCAAATCAATTTAATCTTTCTAACTCAAGCTATTTATTTACTTGTTTTTATTAATTGATTGATCTTGAGTTTGTTTGATTGATTGCTTGGTTTGATTGTTTCCTTGATATACTTGTTTAGCTTATTTGTTTTGCTTAAACATTTATTAGAAAAAACATTTATTAGAAAAGTTTTTAATTTCGTATTAAGATTTTAAAACCCTATTCACCCCCCTCTAGGGTTGTTTTCCAACCAATATATACCATTGTGACACTCAGTAATTTCTCTGCCCTGTGATTCAAAATTTTCACCATATGTTCAACAAATTATTAATATTAGAATTATTGGCAGTAAGAATATTTCTTTAGGCTTTAAGCACAATCTACGCCAAATTTGATTTACTAATGGCTGTGACAATAGTTATGTAACACCCACTACTTGAATTGTATGTTAATTTCCTTCATAATTCCTATTTATGCAAAAATCGTATGTCCGGGAGGCAAATTTGGATTCAAGTAATGCTTTAGTGTTTTAGACATTCTCCACACTTAATTTATATGTTATTACACCCACCTAATAGGTCGTAACCCATTTCGGGTGGTCCTAGCAAAATTCAAAAATTTATCGCATGAATTGCTCTTACCGAAATATGACCTTCCTGCATTGGGAAAGCCATAACTTCTTCATCCGAAGTCCAAATGAGTTCCTGTTTGTGCCATTGGAAAGGTAATTCAATTATCTAAAACTTTTGTGTTTTGGGCCGAGACCCAATTCCAACTTTATACTGGCCAAAACTGAGCGCGAAGTGGCAGAACTGCCTAAAAATAGCTTCAGTGGGCAGCATGGTGCATCAGTCGACTGATGGCTAAGCCTCGGTCGACTGATGACCACCTTAAGGGTCAAAACCCGAATTTTCTTGTGCCTTGACCCCATTTTTATCCAACCAAAACCCTCTCCTCCCCCATTTTTGAAATATACACCCTAGATAGAGTTTTAGAGAGAGGAGATGTTTGAGGAAATTGGAGGATTGTTTGTATTAATTCAAGATTGGAGTTAGAGAATCACTATTCATCTTCTTCTCCACTTGTTCTTCACCATTCTAGGGCACAAATTGGGGGGTTTCGAAATAAGTGCTTCTCCGGCTTGATTCGGTGGCGAATCTTCAAGGGAATATTTACCCTACAAAGGTGGGAACAATAGTAATTAAACATGTTTTCAAGCTATTACAAGTTAGTTCTCTCAAATTAAATCAAATTAGGAATTTTTCTTAAGAGCATGTTGATATACGCATACATGGGTTTGGGGTTTTAGATTTGTCGTTAGTATTCTCGATTTATATATGTTTATATTGTGATTTCATACTAATATGTAAGATTGTCACTATATGTTTAAGTAGTGTAAACCCTAAGTAATATCTATTAGTGCGTGTACTCATGCACTCAGTTTGAGGTTGTATCTATCATGCTATGAACTAAGAATGAGAATTTAGTCAAGATTTCAACTATATTATACCTTTGTATGAACTTGGTACTCTAAAGCTACACATAAATGTTCCTACACATATTAGTAAGTTGTTAAGGGATTTATTTAATAAGTAGACAACTATAAAGAACCTTGGATATATATATTTAGTATACGAGATGGGGTTAAATATATATAAATATATATGTTGTTTACAACATTTTCTAACTTCGATACTTGGTTTCACTACTAAAACTCATGATGATTATGTCCACATGATATATACGCTATAGAATAAACTATTTGCCTATTGGATGGTATTCTATCAAGACATGAGTTATTACAACTAGACTGCTAACTTGCTCGTTGGAGTAGTTCGAGTTTCACATGGTTATAATCATATGAGGTGTATTAGTTTCTTTGTGGCATTTGTATGCTGGATACATTATATGTTGGATGTGCTATCATTGTCATTAAATCTAACTATCACGTACACACATTTAGACCACATGCTTGGTATAAAACAAGATTAAATACGCCTTTGGTAAAATAAACTATTATGAGGATATGATTTAAGATATAGATATATGTATATTAGATACATTATGAGATCTATCTATCTATCTATCTATCTATCTTTTACGTACATATAATTGGTGGTTTATATAATTAGAATGAGGATCAGACGCTGTGTATCCGGAGAGACTAGATGCGCCCTTCGTAGGCGGAGTCATTACAAGGACACAAATTAAAGAGATATATATATATATATATATGTGTGTGTGTGTGTATGTATGTATATATATATGTGTAATATGTATAAGTATATTGTTGGGAGGATACTTTTTATTAATTTATCCATTTGTAAGGCACTAATGGTCCATAGGGTTGACCTAGCCTTGGTGGCTACATACCCTGATCTGTGTAGAGGGACCCCGCTTTCAGAGCAGGATACTCTATGGTCCGTAAGGGGACCCTGGGATGCGGCATACCCTACACCGTCTAGGTGGTCCACGGGGGGACCCAGCCTTGGGGGCTTAAATCCGGATTACAGTGCATTGTAGAGTAAATGCTAGATGTCAGATGTGGATTATAATTGAGGAATATAAGATTAGTGCCTATACTTCTCTTATGCCCATTTTATTATTATCATATACTTCCTTATTTCGGTTTATTATACTTTGGAGATGTATATACATTGTTATTATGATTTACATGTCTTAACAGTACTTTCGGATGTATTTTTCTCGTGTTTTTGGGGATGGGATAGCACTCGGTCTACATTGTTATCTATAACTCTCTGTATATTTACATAGAAGATATAAAAGTGAATTGTACGCATAAACTCTAAGCATATTAAATTACTTTCAATATTTAATGTCGCATGTATTTCCCAAACGTATTTTCTTCTACAAAACCTTATAGTTTTCACTGAATCCGTGTTTGGCTCACTCCCATTTTTCACAGTTTTGTAGGTACTTCCTTGGGGTGACATGGGCACGGATTAGAACCTCTGAGGACCATATATAGTTGTAGTCGTCCGTATTTGTATCTTAAGAGTTATATGTAATGTATCATTAGCATTGTTTGTATTCATTTCAATTCATAAGAGATGTAAGGCTTTTTATTTAAGATTGGGACCTCATTGGAGGGTTTGAATTTTTGAAACAATATTACCATGAATGTGGAGATTGATTTGAATAAAGGAAACATATAGTTTTTTTATTTATTTACAGGGTGGTTTTGTTATAAATGCGAACTCCACATGCCAAAATTTTCTAAAAAAGGGGCTTTATATGTAATTTTCTATTATATCAGTTTTACGCTATGCATTTCAAATCTGCCGTCGCAAACGGCACCGTGATTAACCGGGTTCCAGAGGTCAAAACCTCACAATGGAATTCAGGACGTCACAAGTTGTTTTAATTTTGGCGATAACATTTCCTATAATTAAAACTAATATATATATATACAAATTAGGTGTGTGTTACTCAAATATATCTAGTTCAAACTAAAGTGTAAAACAAAGATATTTAGTACTGTAGAGGTCAAGCAGCAAATTACTTTGTCAAATGTCCAAGTTTTGAACCCTCTTGACTTTATATTAGAGTATAGATATATCTAATGTGCCTATTATCTTCTTTAAAAGTATACTTTGTGAATTTATGTGATATTTTAAAAAATATATAATGTGCCTCCAAGCAACTCCTCAAACTTGATTGATTAGTACGTTCTGTATTTGTTTGCTTTTGATTTTGAAAAAGGTGGACTCCAAAAAAAATTGAAAAGGGTGAGCACTTTTTAGTTTGTGTGACATAAATAATACAAAGAATTCTTTGAAGAGTTCTTGACTTCTTGCTTCACAAGTCAAGAGAGGAAAATGTTCTCTAAATTAAAGAGTTGCTTTTGCTACTTTTCTTGTAACTTGAGGGAGTCCAAAGATAATAAAGATAATTGGGTCAATTTGATCAGTTAAGCTAAAAAGCCAGACTCGTCCGAGTTGTACAAAGAATATAGGGCCTATTCCACGAGAAGGGAAAAACATTTGTTGCTAAGTACATTATGACTGCTGAGTATAATTTTAGCTAGTAAAGTCATGTGACGTCACCAAAGTGCCAATATGGTCGATCATGATGAGTTCATTATGCCAAGGTGGTCCTCTTAGCAAGTAAACATAGGACACATGTAACTTATACTATTTTGGAACACCTATAAAGTTTAGCCCTAGATTGATGCCCAATTTTTGCCCTTTATACTCATTTTTCTATTTACGCTAATGGAGCATTGTAACCCTAATTTTATATATATAAAAAGAAAATGGATGGTACATGACAAGGGAGATTTGATCCTGAATTCTAGATAATTAGAAATATAAATAAAAGGAGTTGGTAGGTTGTATTACTCTTCTCATTAATTGCCTTTGAGGTATAAACAAACATACACGCGCACAAAGAATGATGTACTATCAGAATAGCATAAGAACTACCGCCTATCGAAGGAACCTACCTTACAACTAAAAAATCTCATGTCTCCTATAATGTTTTTTAGTTATTGATTTATTGAAATTGCTTTGAACTTATCTTGTGGGGAGACCCAAATATTTTGGCACCCACAATTGGCACCGTCTGTGGGAATCTCATATTCCTTTCTTAGTTCTTACCAGTTTTATACCAAACAACATAATCAAACACTTTTCCTTTTCCAGAAACATAATCACCATGGTTCAAACCAGAAGAACCATTGATTGCCCTCAAACATCATTACTACAGCAGCAGTAAGGCGGTGATGGCATCCTAGCAGTCCTACTAAAGGTAAATGAATCAATTCCACCAACCTCCTTGAGAAGAGGAACAGCGGACATCAATTAGAATGAACCTAACACTACTGCCGGTGGCTTAGAAAGTGAACTCGCCAAGTTAAAAATTGAAAACCAACCTCTTCAACCATTACTTAATGAGCACCTGTTGAACATTGCCTCTTGAATGAGGAGAATGATACCGCAGCTTCATCCACAAAGCAAAACCTCCCAACGAAAACTAGCAATATTGCAACCCTAAAAATTCCTCCCACACATACAGCCCAAACTAAAGGCCAAATAGCCAATAAGGTAAAGGCCGTTCAAATCTCAATACCGGAGGTTCTAGTTGTTCAACAAAGACAGAGTGTCTTTGAAAGGCTTTCAGGAAAAGATTATGGCCCAAAAACTTATGTCGAGCAGGACCTAAGAAGATTTATAAATTAAATAGTTGTTGGGATAGCTATCCCCCATAATCCATGCCCTTTAAATGGATTTCAATGTGCCAGGTTACTTAATTTGAGTTTCAGTAGTCATGCCCTTTATTTTTACTAGCATGCAACACACACCCTACTTGTGTGCAAATTATGGGAAGCCGGTTTGATGTTCTTAATTTTTGAAAGATTATATACATGCACACACACACAGATATATATATATATATATATATGGACCGATCCACTTTATATATGGTGTAAAATTCTAATACCAAAATTACACCTGCAAGATTAATAGGTGTGATGCACAATATAATGACAAATAAAAAATTTGGTTTGACCATTTATATAATTACACGTCTGAATTTTACTAAGCCCTTCTCAAAATTTAGGTCACTAATTATGCATTTGCAGTGTATAATACTTGCTTCAGACACACCAAAAATAGTTAAAAATCAATTGCGATTTATTTCTAAATAAAATGTATATATGTTTAATTTATGTATTGTATTATGATTTTTAAGTCATGAGTCATGATATGGTTTGGCTTCTTGTTTAAATTTTCTCTTATTTATATTTGTTTGACACAATAGAGGGTTCAAAACTTGTAACGCTCCCTTGCTCATACTGACAAATTTACAGTTTTATAGAATTTTTTGTGTTCACTTTTATTTTTGTAATTGAGCAGTTCATTGGGGGTACGTACGTATGCGTTATGGATCGAAGTATACTTTCTCTATTCAAAGGGATATTGTAAAATTAAGTTAATGTATAAAATTATGAGTGTAAAGTGTTAAAATGTTAACACAAAAGTAGATTATTAATTAAAACTCAAATAAGCCATAGGTTAACCCCACAGCCAAAATCCATTCCTCTCGAATTTTGAATATTTTCAATCTCTCTCCCAAATCTGAATGCTTTAAATAATTCAAACAAACAATTTTTGAAATACACATATCAATTAGAGTTATCACTTTAATGTAGCATGAAGAAAAGAGATCGAAAACTCACACTTAAATAAAGAATAATACTATTATTACCCTTTATTCTTATCACGTATATACTTACTGCACTGGCATTTATTGTATGGGTTGTACTTTTACAAGATACAAATAAAGGTACAACTCATTTAATGCATCCTGCAAGAATATGTAGTAAGATTTGTGGATAAGAAAAACACTTTCCATAAATTAAAGAAAAGAAAAAGGCAAGCTGCAATTCTTAAGTGTAAATAAATGGGGAATATAAATTAATGAAATTAATAATGGACAGATGCATATGGTAGTGTTGTAAATGTCAATTAAAATGGTGGTCCTCCCAAATTATTTGTATGTCCTTTCTTGAATGAACACGTGAAGAATATTTGAAGGCAATTAGGTAATTCTATGTGCATAACAATTTGGTAACTGTAATTATGCAATAATGTTTAGTAAGTAGTAATAGATTTATTTAATATAAATTAAAGATGCTAACTGATCTAGTTGTTAAGTAAAAAATTACTTTGTTAAATGGTCAAGGTTCAAACTTTCTTATAAACATATTTTTTTAATAAAAAAAAAGACCGCATGAATAAAAAAGGAACTACAAAAGTTTGACACAGCTTCAAGCAGTTGAATTGAGACTTAACTTTATAATATGTAATAGATTTCAAGTATTATTTTTTTGCTTTTCTAAAATATCAAGTGTAATTTCTTTTCAGTTTTAATTTCTAAAATTTTATTTTCTCATGTTCAATTGAAGTTTAAAAAAAATGAGAGAGAGATTGACATAATGTCATTGTGATCGGGCAAACCGTAATACTTATATAATACAATGGTAAGAATAAAAATTAGTGGTATACAATTATTATTACAATGATGTTTAATTACATGCTAATATTATATATATATATATATATATGTATATATATATATATATACATGCTTACAAATAGTATTTTGCTTAAAAAAATTTAAACATATACCTTCCTTTTTTTTCTAAGTGCAAGTAATGGGTAAAGATAAAGTGATCGAGAGATGGGAGTGGAGGGATTCAAACCGCTACCCTCCTGCTTCTTACAACGCACTCATAGCATCTAATCAAATCCCAATTCAATCCCAATTCTTTAGGCATATATAAGTTAAACAATTATAAAGTAAGATATTCAATAAGTAGTTAAAAACTAAGTTGTATTATGTTGTTTAAAATTTTAAATTAAATTTCCTAAAAAATTTAACTAAGGAAATTTCATTTTGTCTTTCTAATATAAAATTATTAGTCCTTTTGTTTACATGCAAGTTTAATTTTACCAAAAACGTGGGGGGAATAATAATAATAAAAAGAGTTACGAAATAGCTATAGTTTATCCTTAATCCTAAGATGTTATTTACCAGTA
This sequence comes from Lonicera japonica, assembly GCA_021464415.1. Taxonomy (NCBI): domain Eukaryota; kingdom Viridiplantae; phylum Streptophyta; class Magnoliopsida; order Dipsacales; family Caprifoliaceae; genus Lonicera; species Lonicera japonica. The sequence continues at coordinate 56,912,733 of CM038467.1, forward strand.
AAATAGATCCTACTTAAGATAGCAATCTAAGATTTGAATCCCTACACCATATTTGCATATATCTTTAAACGTGGCCTATAATCGATTTTTGGAGACTGAGTGTGAACATATGTATACACTTGGAAGAGAATGATGATGCGGTCCTTGAGAACCAAGAAAGATACCGGCCTATTATTTGGTTCTTTAGGGCCGAGTACAAGACTATTACTCGGTACTAAGAGGCCGAGTGAGGTATTGTCAATAAATAAACATTATTCTCTATATCACGTATAAGTTATTTATGCAGAGCTTGTTGAATTTTTAGAACCTTGTGTGCATGATGCATTGTATTTTATGGAAACAATTTCGCTATACCACACACAGTCCTCTTGTTTACATGTAAGTTTAATTATACTAGAAACTTGAGGTAAAATAATAAAGAAAAAAATTACAAAATAGTTATACTACACCTGTAATCCTACGATGTTGTTTACTAGTAAAATAAAATCTAGTTAAGAGAGCGATAATTAATATTTATTGCCATTCATCAAGAAAAGAAAAACAATTAATTACCTGCTTATTATTTTCTTGATTAAAGTAAATATGAGATCTCAAGCACATAAAAAACAATAAAACTTTAAATTCTACCCGGACTTTGGGCTTGAAATATTCTCACCTTATATCATTGTACCATGTTTGTGATTTAATTGTAATATTAAGAGCAACAATAAAGAACAAGTAAAACAAAAGGATATATTATATTTAGCTACATAAATAAAAAAAAATGTAATAATATCATGCTTAAATTCCAAAGTTACTTGCATTTTAATTAAAATAAAAATATAGTGATATAAGGGGCTTAAGGCCAAGAGTTAGATCATTAAGCCTTTGTTTGGTACCTGTTTTTTTTTTTTCCCCCCAAATTTTAAAAACTCAACTCAAAATCAATTCTACTTTTACACTTCCCAAGAAAACCTTAACTTTACTTTCTCCCACTAAAAAAAACTTTTAAAACACTATAACTTTAAATTCAAAAATCAAAATTAAATAAAAAATATATATTTAAAACATACTCGTCAAAATCTATAAAATAAGATCTATTTGACTGTTTTTTTAAATTTTTTTATGAGATTTTTAGTTGAAAAAAACTCAAAAAAAATACCAAATCCACTTTTCAACATACTTCTAAATTCTACCAAATACCATATTTTAAAAACTCAACTTAAAAAATCTACCAAACAGGCCCTAATATTTTATTTAACTTTAAGGTCAAATACCCAGACATTTATTTGGTAACTTCAAGTTCAAAATAACGAACGGGTACTTTCAATCCAAAATAACAACTAAAAACTTCAAGTCCAAAATAGAAATTAGAAAACTTTAGTTAAAAAATTATAATTGGAGAACTTCAAGTCCCATAACAAAACATTGGTATTTTATAGATCTTCAAGTCTAAAATAATAATTATTAAATTCAAGTTCCAAAAGTATAAATAATAAAATTTCAAGGCCAAATTATTTATGTTGAACAACTATCTCTCTTCTTTGATTTATTTAAAGTCAATCATCTATAACAAAATATAACTTCAGAAAAACATATCTTAACAATTATATGGATGATATATAGAATATCTATTAAAAATCTATGAACAATTAATAATAAATAAATAAATAACTTATATCTATAAATATTACATATGGACATGACATGCACATACAAAATATTTATAATTAGCTAAAACAACATTCTACTTAGAATTGTTATTGGATTGAATTTGTACCCGAACCCGATCCATTTAATTGGATATGAATTGAGATTTATCGTCCGTATAGCCAAATCTAATCCGAACCCGTTTGGCCTTTGATTAACAAATCGGATGTGGATTTATGTCAGTCCAATCTGTTTGCAATCCGATCCGGTCCAAGACACATTTATTCTTAAATTTATTATTATTTATATTTACTACATTATTATTAATACACTCATAGAAAGTAAATATAACTCAAAAATTATTAAATAAGTTTCCTTTTACAAGAAAAGAATAAACTTGACTATTATTAAGCTTAACTTTTATGTTAGTTTCGTTATTTTTTTATATATTTACAAACTAATTATTATATAATTAAAATTTTAAATTGATCGAATATAATCCGATCTGAACAAATTCGGATATGGATCGATGTTTTGGTGATACGTTACATGATCCGATCCATATCCGATCCAAAATCTTTTTCAAATATGAATCTGAATTCACCTTGACAAGCCAAATTCCACTCCAGACACTTGTCATACAAGCAGCAGTAGCAGCAAACTTCACCCCCCAACCCCCTCTTTTTGCGTCCTCCTCTTACTCTTCGTCTGTTGGTTTCCTCTTACTCTATCTGTTGGTTTGGTCACAGTATCAAATTTCTCCGAACACTTTGGGTGAGTTTGCTTCAACCACTCAACGCATTCATCCCTATTCCTACAACGACGAAGCAGCTGCTGTTCCACCAGCTTCTTTTGCTGCCACAAACATCCATCATCATACATACAATCACAATATATCATTACCACTTTCTTTCTTACGCAAATTTCCACTTTAGAGAGAGAGAAACTTACCAATTCTCCAATGATCGGTCCTCCACCTTTAAGGTCTAGGACATTGATGATATCGTTCCCATTGAGGAGCGGTTTCATTTCCCAGATTTTCTCCAGATCTAGAATCAACCCAAGACAAAAACCCTCATCAATAGCACGATTAGTCGATTCAGACCTTTTTATATATATGAAAAAGGAAAAAAGAAAGACTCTGAACCAAACTTGAGTATTGAAACGGATATCAAGAATGGCATTCTTCAGGTCTCCATTTATGTAATGTTTCAGAATTCCAAGCTGAACAGAGAGCTGTTGAGGATATAGAATGGGAATCGAAGGTTCGAGGAAAACTAAAGTACCTAGTTTTATAATTTTACTCTCGATGATCCTAAATAATGCTGCTCTTCTCTTGTCCAACTCAATTTGAGAATCTGCACTAGTACTGGAACCAACATCCATAGGGTATAACAACATCGAGAGCAACAGCGCAGCATGCCAAAATCCTTTAATTTCTTGTAGAAGCAACCCTATACAGAGAGAGAGAGAGAGAGAGAGAGAGAAGGAAAGGCAGTGATAATAAAATGTTAACCTAGCCATGAGACTTGTCAAAATGTAAGAAACCCCATTATACCATACGTCAATTTTTTTGTAACACCCACTTTTAGATTGAATTTTTTGACCAAATTTGGGGGAGATGATCTATTCATTAAAAATCTTCTCCGCCAAACCTGGTCAAAAGGTTCATTCAATTACCCCTTCAACTGAATGGTACTTTTTCTAAAAGAAAGGACTGTCCTATTCAGTGAGGTACTGTGTGTATATGCAAATATATATATTACATGCACTAGTTTATCTCCGTATGTGCAATCTTTTTGGGCACAATCATTCCCCGATGCCTTCTAGCTCGAGACAATGGATATTAAATTTGTTCTTTTGATTTTTTATGTAACCTATATAGCCTTCAGATAAAAACTGCCAGCCAAAGCTAGGAGTAGATACATCTAATTGCCATTAAAGTTGCGGGATGGGAGAAAATTCATTACCTGCCAACATTCTTAGTTTGTCACGCGAAAAGTCAGTAAGTTCCACTTTTGAATCAATATCAGCTATTCTTATGTCCTCAGCAGATTTAATATGAGGAATCAAGGACATAAATTTCTCCGCTGCATTGTGCAGACTTACAACCTGCAAACACAATGTATTGCAGTTACTCTTATAATATGCCCAAGATTTGATTTGGAAGAGAATTACAGAGAAAGATTAGTCAAGAAAACGACAATATTAGCAGTGCATCTATTATGGGAGAAATGAGTCTAAACTTACTGCTTCAGCATCGCTGCATTTTAGCTTGAAAGAGTCACGAAAGATGTGAATGACCACCTGAATGTGCAGAGCAATGCAACCTTAATTATAAACATGAACCGGGATGTATTCAAATTTAAGATATAGCACAGAAATGAGGATAATTGTAGTAAACATCTGACCACAAAGAACTAAATCCTTGCAAAAAACATTTATAAAATTATTAACTATGGGACGGACACAAGGGTATGTGATTTTTTTTGTTCTACTCCCTCTTATTTATTATTTTACCAGATACTCTATGACTAAGTACCACGATCCAGCTCTTACGTACCCATTATGGGCACTTAACAGTCCCAACAGTGAATCTTTTTTCTTTTTTTTTTTTTTTTTTTTGATACGAAACAGAAAATTTTATTGCCACTTAATGAAAGAAAACAATACATATGCAAACAAGAAAATAAACAGACTAGTGCAAGAGAATTCCACTAGACTGACACCCTCCCCCCGGCTACTTAAAAGAGGCACACTACAAAAGAAGCAGAAAACACACTTAGGTAAACAAAAAACTATTACAATCAATACGAAACAGAAAGCATTCTGAACAATCTAAAACGCCAGTCGCTCTAGCCCATAGTTCTGTAAGAAATAAGATGTGATCCCACAAATCCTCAACATAACTAGATTTCCCTTCAAAAGTACGTTTGTTTCTTTCCATCCAAACACCCCAAGTAACCGCTAGAACCACAAATCTCCATAGAGCTCTAGCTTTACCGTGACCCTTATTAAAATGTCAATTTACTTCCACAAACTCCAACCATTTCTTGGGCATAGCACCAACCACCCCAAATGCCTTAAATAACCCTACCCAAATCCACCTTACAAACTCGCAATGAAGGAGAATATGATCAATGCTTTCATCGAACCGTTTGCACAATACACACCAAGATGGGGACAAGCACCAAAAAGGCCTCCTCTTTTGAACTACATCACATGTGTTAACCTTACCCTTAAGCGCAAGCCAAGCGAACACTTTAATTTTTGTTGGAACTCCATGCTTCCATATGAATTTAGACAAAGAAACCGAATATGATTGAGAAGATTGAGAAAGGACATTAAAAAAGGATTTACATGAAAATGAACCTGATGAATGAGCCACCCAAGATCTTTTATCAAGATAATTCTGATTTAATGACACACTTTGGATTAATTCCATCATAGCTGTGAACTCAACAAACTCCTTATCATTTAAGTTTCTACGAAAAGACAGGTCCCAAGAGAAACTTGGAGACCAAGAGAAAACCATTTGAATGAGCATATTTTGATTACAAGATAATCTGAAAATTCTAGGAAATAGATCCTTTAGAGGACTGCTCCCTACCCATATATCCTCCCAGAACCGTATATTGTTCCCCACACCCACCACTAATTTAATGTTTTGCATAAAATCAATCCACACTGTAGAAATCGACTTCCACGGGGCACGAGACGTGCCACTGATCCCGAATCCTGCATCCCACCCATTTGAATGAGCCCCATACTTACTCTCTATGACCGAATGCCAAAGTGAATCTCTCTCCAAAGGAAATCTCCATAACCACTTTCCAAGCAAAGCCATATTTCTTTTGATAATATTCCCCACACCCAGCCCCCCATTTAATTTGGACTTTGAAATTTCATCCCAATTAACAAGGTGGTTTCCCTTCCTTTCCCCGAACCCTTCCCAAAAAAAATCTCTCATTAATTTTTCCAATAATTTTGCCGCTTTTTTAGGAATTTTAAAAACAGAGAGGTAGTAAATTGGAATGCTCCCAAGAACCGACTGTAACAGAATCAATTTCCCTCCTCGTGACAAACAACTTTTGTGCCATCCTTCAATCCTCTTTGAAACCCTTTCTATAACCGGATCCCAAAATGCCATACTATTAGGGTTCCCACCCAACGGCAACCCTAGATAAGTAAGAGGCCATTCACCACTAACACACCCCAAATCTAAAGCAATTTTGGAGAGCCTATTAGTCTCAAGATTCAGCCCTACTACCACACTTTTAGACAGATTAATACTTAGCCCAGACACAAAAGAAAAAACCTTAAGGATTCCTTTCAAATTTTCAATATACCGATCCTCATTTTGGACAAAAAAGATGCTATCGTCCACAAATTGTAAATGTGATACTTCTACCCTATTTTGCCCAACCTTAAAACCCCTCACCACCTCAGTCTCACTCGCTCTCTTCATAAGTCTACTGAGAACATCCGCCACCAGAATGAATAAAAAAGGAGATAGTTGATCTCCTTGTCTTAGTCCCCTCGATGCCCCAAAATGGCCACATGGTTTACCATTTATAATTACAGAGAAATTTGCCGAGGAAAGGCAGCCCTTAATCCATCTCCTCCATCTCTTACCAAAACCTTTTTTTTCCAAAACAAAATCCAAAAAATCCCAACTGATATGATCATAAGCCTTTTCGAAATTAATTTTAACAACTACCCCCTCCTTTCTTTTTGATCTATACTCTTCCACGGCCTCATTAGCAATTAGGACTAAATCAAGAATTTGCCTCCCTTACACAAATGCTCCTTGGGCGTAATCAATTGTACCCCCTATCACCCTTTTCAATCTCAACGACAGAACTTTAGCTAGAATTTTGTATAAGGAAGTCACAAGGCTAATCGGTCTAAAGTCCTTTATTGATATGGAATTAAGTTTTTTCGGAATCAGACATATAAATGTGGCATTTGTTTTCACATTAACCACACCGTTGTCAAAAAATTCCCCAAAAACCTTCATAATATCCTCCTTAATTGTATCCCACCCGTGTTGCAAAGCTGCCATCGTAAACCCATCCGGCCCGGGAGCCTTATCCCCTTCACAAAGAAATAAGGCATCCTTGACCTCCTCCTCTTTAAATGGCTCCTCTAACAGCACACCATCCGCCCTATCAATGGCGACCCATTCCAATCCTTCAATACCAAATTTCTGTCCCTCATTCTCTTTGTATAAACCCTCAAAAAAATTCAAAATTTCACTTTCAATTTCACTTTCCGAATGTATCAAATCACCTCTAGGAGTTTCAAGCTTATTGATTAATTTATTAGCTTTTTTACTCCTTACAATTCTATGAAAAAGATTGGTATTATTATCATTCAATTATGCCCTTCACTTTTGCTTTTTGATACCACGAAATTTCCTCCTTAACTATTATTTCACCCAACTTTCTTTTCAGCTCCCTCCTTTCCACCATCTCAGACTCCAACGGCCCCAACGATTCCTCCCTCTTATCTATCTCCCCAATACGCCTCAATATCGCATTTTTCTCCAATCTAATATCACCAAAAACCTCTATGTTCCACTTTTTAACTTCCTTTTTCACTTCCCCTAATTTTAACATAAATTTGTGACCCTCCCACCCTTGACACACGCACCTCTCCCACCAATTTTTAAACAATTCTTTTAAATTTTTTTCTTTCAACCACATATTTTCAAAACGGAAAGGTGTCGGTCCCCACTTGAAACAATTTGTGTCGAGAACAATCGAGCAATGGTCAGATGTCACTCTAACTAATGCTTCTTGCCTCACTGATTTCGATATATCTTCCCAACCCAAAGAAAATAAAAATCTATCGATCCTAGAACATGCAAGTCGATCCCTCATATTAGACCAAGTAAAATCCGTATTATTTAATACAATATCCCTTAACCCCGTTTCTCTAATAAATGCATCAAAATCTCTCATGCTTCTAGTACTTCTTCCTCCCCCTAACTTCTCCGAGGGGAACCGAACTACATTAAAATCCCCCCCCCCCACACACCATCTGTCCCCACACAGACCATACACACTTGCTAACTCTACCCAAAAATCTTTCCTATCTCTTGGCTTACAAGGACCATAAACCCCCGTAAGCCACCAATCAACTCCCCCCCCCCCCCCCCCGACTGGTTGAAACCGAACCGAAACTGTGAAATTACCTAAGATTGATTCGGACCCTCTCAAAACTCTAGAATCCCAAATAATTAGAATACCCCTTGATTTTCCTAATGAAGGCAAAAAAACCCACTCTTTAAATCTAAATCCCCACACGCTCCCAATGAGAAATCTGTTAATTTCTTCTTTTTTTGTTTCTTGAAAAATAACCACATCCGGTTTTTCTCTACGCAAAAATTCCCTAACAACCCTCCTCTTCTCTCTCCCTCCCAGCCCCCGAACATTCCAGCTTATAATTTTCATCTAAAATAGTTAGAAACAGTTAATATCCTAAATTCCTGATGTAGTATGAATTTGATGGTAACATAAGAAAATAACAACAAAAAAGGACAAAAATAATCATTTATTAAACAGTGAACGTGATAATAAGTATCCAAGAGTACTGTCTGATGATCACTATCCGCGTCCGAGATGGATTTGTCACCTATGTAAAAGCAACTGTGCCTTCTGAGGTGTTGACCTTTTACCAATTTGCCAATATTTGAAATAAGAATTCAATGGTTTTAAATCACCGATTCCAGCTCGGTGGAGAATTCGTGAAGATGCATACAGCTTTTGAAACATTTTGCAGGCTAGGAAACCCCTTTTTATGGGGAAGAACATGACCAATAGTCCCAGGACACCCCTTCATGTGTATTTCGCAAAACAACAACATCAACCGGCAACAACATAGAAATGCCAATAGAAATATAACCAAAAAGTTCTTGGCTAACAACTAACTCTTTTATAATTTTCCTTTCTGGTTCACTAACACTCAGATACACTCACAGCCATACGGTACAATTAGGAGACTCAAGTACACGGAGAGTAGTTATTAACGTAACAAAGATGTCCATATAAGGAAGTAAAACAGGTGAAGATCCCATATATATATATGAAAACAAGGCCAAACATATTATGACCAGTATGCATATACAGCAGGGCATAACTAGAAAAAGTAAGAATCGAGAGTTCGTACACCATGGAATGCAGTGTATGATCCTTACAAGCATTTAGTATTTGTGAATATAACATATCATAAGATACCAAGATTTGCTTATCTAAGTGAAAATGACACAGATCAGGTTCTCAGAGAAAACATGGGAACAGAGATTGGTTTACAAATGACGGATGAAGAGAAACCATGCTGACCCTGTTCTGGCTAATCTACGACTGAAGATGGCATTGTCGGGAAGCAGAAAATTTTGACCGGGAATTTAGAGCATCGATATTGCTGCTGGAAGCACACAAATTCCAAAGTACATCCAAAGAAACTAGAAAACAGATCATCAAAGTCCCTTAAACAAGAAAGTTAAATTGCAAGACTAGTATGTCTGTAAATCTGGGCAACAACAATGAGTTAAAGGGCTAATAGCCAGATATTGTGATGGAAAAGAAAAATGAAGAAAATAAAAATACAGCAGCCAACCAAGTTAGGCACAGAGTATACAAAAAAGAAATGGCAACACAAAGAACAGTCCAAAAACTGATAGCAGCTGCTTCTGGGGTTGTACATAATCTAGAGAATGGTAGGACCATAGGTGTCAAAAGCACACCTACTCGCAAGGCGTAGTGTATGCAACTCCGTCCAGCATATGTCTAAACGGGGGCACCTTACAATGTTATCAAAAGCGCCAAGCGGAAGTCGGGCGGCAAGAGAGGACTTGGTGTCTAGAGCACCTAGGCAGGGACTAGGCAGCTAGGAGCCTTGGGCTAGGTGGCCAATTATTTACTTATTTATACTTAAAAATATAATACTACAAAAATACCAACTCTGCTGAAACACGTGTGTGTGACTGTGTGTGTGTGTGTGTGTGTGAGAGAGAGAGAGAGTACCCTGCAATGGTTTGGCTAAATCAACCGAGAGCCCAGAGCCTATTTCTATAATAGCAAGTATTTGCGTAAAAAAAAAGAATGAAATAAATAAAATTCCTAATAATAAGCTAAGACGTGATCCACCAACCATGGGATTAAATTTATTTAAGACAAAACATGCATTCACACTGCACAAAACACACGCACAGAGGTTTGTTTAATAGAAGGATGTATTATTACCATTTCATCTTTCTTATCATTGCCCCTGCATACAATAGTCTTCCTAAATGGAAGGAGTAATGCTGCATATAATAAGAGCCTCCTTTCCTCATCCTAAAACTCACGTGAGAGAAACAGAGAATCAAAACCAAAAACTTCCAACAAAGTAAACATTTAGGCTCCATTTGATAACTTGGAAAATGATAAGAAATGTACTTGATTTGTGTAAAAAGATGGAAAAATAAGTTGAGGACGAGATGCTCTCCATCTCATGCTATTTTTATGAGTAGATGTCCTTCCTTCATTAATTTTTGTGGAAAAATTTTCTCCCTCAACCACCAAAGAAAAATTTTCCATGAAAAAATCCACAAAGGAAGAAGAAATCTCACCACATGTCCCACCTTACTTTCCAACTTCTCACAAAAGTCTACTATTTTTATTTTTCTTTTCCATGCTGTTATCAAACAAACCCTAAACAATGATATAGTAAAGAACAATGCTTAACCATAACCATATCAAGTTAGCAGGAGAGCTTGAATTGTCAAATAAATGATCATGTCTATTGCATACTCACATCGAACGCACAATCCTCAGCCTCAATTATCTGCATGATTCTCAGTGCATCACTAATGTATGCAACACAGAGCCTACCAGTGTCATTAAAAACAATACTCAGTATAACACACAGGTACATCAATGAAACAGCAAAAATAAAGCTCCATAAAAGACGACAATTAAACTGGGCAAAATGTTCAGTCACCCTGCTACAGTGAAACTTAAATTGGGTTAAAGGTAAAATGACCTCTCTTCAGAAGCTGGAAGCTCTAGCTGATGAGGTACGCTGAAGATAACTGAAAATATCTGCACGTCCCAAATGTAGGTCATAGCTTGATCAGGATGCTTGCCAGATATCATGAGATTTATCTGCATAGTACGAAAAGACTAAAGAATATCATTAAATAAAATAAGATAAAACTAACATTTAAAAAAAAAATTACTCGGGAAAGCCGAGTCAAATGGCATTTCACCAAGCGATAGATTCAACATACTTCATGGCCAATACGGTCTCTCGTAATTTTTTGAGCAAGAGCAGCTTTCACATCATGGTCAGAAGCTGCAATTTTTAGGTCTTCATCTAGTATAAATCCGAATCTCACCCCTGAAAAATTGAAACCACGCAAAGATCAAAATTGACAAGCCAGTTCTGAGGGAAAAACCTAGGTTTACACACTATATTATGCAAGCTTTATAGACGTAATTCTCTCTAGAATATAATACAAAATTTCTTCTGTGTTCCATGACTTTGCAATACAACAGAATTCTTACGTCTCAGGCTTTTTTCTGTAAATCCTTGCAAAGTAGTATGACACTCAAGACTTGTACAAGAAGGTGAAATCCGTATAGCATCAATCACAAACCCACACTCCATTTTCCTTTAAAGAAATTTTTGTTCCTAAACCAACAGTATCACCCCAGTTTACATACATACATAATAAAAACATAAAAGCGCCAATTACAAATTCAATCAAAAAGATCTATCTCCAACCATGAATGCAGTCATTTCATCCAAACCATTGAAAACATAATCTCTCTCTAGAATAACCTAATTACATTCTAGGTGTTTGAAAGCCCTCCTATTCCTATATTTACATGCAGAGATTCATAAATTTAATTTAAGGGGATATTTCTTGACCATAGAAAAAATCAGACAGCAAAAATATCTCTTAAACTTTATTTCAGTTGGAAACAATAGCACCGAATGTGCAGAATTTGATTCAGTTGCACAAGCACAACTGTGCACATTTAAAAGCTCAGTTGCAACAGTATTCATTCCATAAATCATTAGAAGCACTTGAGATACGATTCAAAGGAAAACTTAGTGGTCGAGTGGAAATTAATCTACTATGATTCCTCCAGGCTTGTTCGAAAAGTCATGCTAACCACATTTAGTGCGGCGTTCAAACAGAAGCTTACTAAATGTTCAACGTCCTCCTTCAAACATAAACTCAGAATCAGTTTCCAATTCTATTAATGTAGGATTGCCTCCTTATAAATAGTTCCCTGAGATTTTTTTAATAATCCACTATCCACGTGAACCCTTTCAGTGTTTTCCTCTTCTTGTGCTAGAGAGATCCACAATCCATCTCTATCTTATTGGTAGGAAGAATGCTCTATCTACCACTGATGGTGAACAGGTTACTATTGCATGCACGCGAAGGTTGGGTTATCTGGTCCAGTGCTATTAGGGATTTTTGTAAAGTGAGAGGTAGGAGCAGGTAAAGTTTACAGATTTGGTTCGAGAAAATAATTAGAGCAGAACAATACCGAAACGAATAGCTCGAAGAACTCGTAGAGGATCATCCAAAAACGTCTGCTTGGGAGGTAGAGGTGTCGCTATTCTTCTAGACCTCAAATCTTCAATGCCCGCATTTTGTTGGAAGAAAAATTGCAAGATCAGTGTTAGAGTTAAAGCAAAATATCTACAGATTCCGAGGGCTGATTCAATCTATGAAAATATGTATATAGGAGCAAAAGAAGACTTATACCAACCTCTTCCAGTAAAATCTTCAACTGAACCTGTATTAATATTGTAGAACAAGCTGTGATGAGAGAAAGGTGTATTACAATATGGACAATCAGTGAAATTTTAACCCAACAAAATGTTTTATAAAAAAAGCTCGAGGCAAATAATCAGGTAATTCAATTTTTAATTAAAAATAATAATAATATGCTCTAACCCCCACCCCAGGAAATACATAAACACACAGACATACATATAATACTGGATAATCACTACATAACAATGAAGCTATTGTTCTCTTTCTACTAAATGTAATACTATAACACAACCAGCAAACCACAGATGGCAAAGAAAGAATCACCTATTAATGGTTAAATCCCTTCTATATGCATCTTCTTCTGCAGTGCCAAATCTCTGTAATACAAAAAGTAAAAAGTGTCGTATGTTCCAGACATCCTTAATTAAGTTGGTAATGAACTAGTAAGTATGAAAGCAAATGGAGTTATTAAAAGCCAACGCAAGGAAAAGGTTGTAAAAAAAATTACAAGAAATGCAAATAATGATTAAAAATGAAAAATCCATGAGGGAAAAAATGTTAAAAGTTAACAAAAAAAATTTATCACAGATTTGGGTTTTTGAGTCTCTAGGTTATTAATCTCCATTGGCACCCCTCCCTTGTTGATAGTTGATATTATTTTTCTTTGATGTATTATAACATTACTGTAATGGATACAAATACAGGTACCCGGTACAATACGGCAAGAACACTGAGATAACAGAAAAAAATAGGACACAGCTCGGAAAGGATACAGTACATAAACTACAATACTCTTATATATATATATATATTTTTTTAATAAGTCCTCTATGCCCTAGCAAGGGCAAAAGAGTAATAGCATAAATAAAGAAAAAGGTGGGAGATTACAACAAGGCCATCTCCAAAGCCATAAGCCAAAAAACACAATGAAGTGACCAAAATTGCAAGGTGGACTAAATGAAAAAAACCGATACATATATATATATATATATCATTACATTAATTAGACAATGAGACTACTATCAACATCCGTGAATGCCGAGTCTACAATATAAATTGAAGATAGTCGATTGTGACCTGTGGTGTGAGGTAAGGCGATGGCAAAGTCGTCGCGCAACAAAATTCATTACATTTTGTTGTTTTTTTCTTATTATTTATTTTTTTATTTTCTTTATAAGAAGCAAATTAATATTAAAACAACAAAAAGATTACAACAGCTAAAACCAGATTGGATAGTGGACAAGAAATCCACTGATGCAATCAAGTACAAAGAGCCCAAAGCAAGTCAGAGATCAAAGAGAAACTAGCTACAGAGAAAAGACACCAAAAAAGCAATGACAATGACTCATCCAACCACATGAGCATGATTTTGATTGAACAAATAAAATCAGAGCAATCAAACAACTTGGAAGCTGCTGCCCAAACTCCAATCAAAGGTGAACATTTTTTTTATTTTTTATTTTTTGATCGGAGACAACTGCTTTTATTGATATGAATCATAAAAAGAAAGTACACAATAACACAAGTGCAGATACAAAGCCAATAGAAGAGATGGTCGACCAGAGGTCCAAACAAGCAACGACTAGAAAAACATCAGCTAACAGAAGTCCTATCAAACAATAATAAAACAAGTAAAATCAAAATCTGCCTGAACCAGACAGAGCATCCCCCAATGATTTATGAAAGCAGCGCTGCCCCCCAATTGTTAGAAATCTCCGAGATTGATAAGTTTCCAAATAAATTGGATGTGCTGGCCCAAAGTGATGCAAACATCTTGATTTTTTCTCCACACCTCTTCTAAGTCTGCGTACTTATCCTCAAACACACTTGCATTTCTTTCTTGCCACAATGACCACACCACTGCCATATGGCAACATCTCCATAAGATTTTGGCCTTCCTTATGTTGCCACTGAATTGCCAAACAATGCATAAAAATTCATTCCAATGCTTAGGTAAAGCCCCAAAAACTTCAAATATTAATCTAGCTTTGTCCCAAAACAGTTGAGCAAAATTACAATGTAACAGAATGTGATCTATTGATTCACTATCCTTTTTGCAAAGTATACACTAAGAAGCGGAAATAGCACGAGATGGCCTTCTGATTGAAGAAAGTCACACGTGTTGACTCTTCTCGAAGATGCCAACCAAGCAAACACTTTTAAGTTTGGGAGGAATACCTACCTTCCAAATCATTTTGTACGGCACAAAAGGACATCCTCTGAGGGGTGGACAAGCAAATCAAAGAACGATTTACATGAGAAATACTATAAATCCTAGGATAAGCAGAAGCAAGTGATCTAGATCCAATCCAATGATCTTCCTAAAATCGAATGATATTCCCCATGCCCACCTTAGGTCTAATAAAAGAGTTGAAATACTCAATGCCCTTAGAAATTGCTTTCCAAGGATTGCGAAGAGACCCTCTTATCACCACGTTTGTGTCCCAACTACCATTCATCTCCAAAGCCACTTACCCAAGAGTGCCTCATTCTCTTTTGCTAGGTTGCCAATACCCAAACCCCCCATGATTTTTATAATTTTATTGAATATCAAAATGGCATTTTAAAGAGGGAGAGGTAATAACTGGGCAAACTTTCAAGAACTCCAGAAAATTATCAAAGCTACTGCTCCTTCCCTCAAAAACTCTTTGATTTCTCTTTCCACACTAGCCAACTCTAACCAACTCTTTGGGAACACCCCTATAACACCATACTGAACATCAATCTAGCCCAAACTCCTCTAGAGAAGGTACAATGAATTCAGTTTATTTGCCTTTAAGTGGAATACTTGGTGGTAATTTTTAATCAAGAATTTTAGATTTTGTTAACTTTGATTAGGTCAAATTTATATGGGCATACTGCTCGTTTAGCCATAATATTCACATCATCCACAAAAATCTTACAGAAAGAGAGATCACTGTAATTTACTATAACACGGGGGAGGTGTTTGCAATAAATTCAAAACACAGAAGGTTACTATAATAATTCTTACAAATAAATACAACACACCCAAATGGATGAGACTCAGAATGTGGTCAATAGGTTTTGACTTTGCATCGTCTTTGAAGAAAAACATCTCTTGTACTTGGGCACCTTTTCCGCTAGTTGAGTAAATAGACTAAAATAAAGCTTCAGGACGATTTGTCGATGGCAATTACTTGTGACACTTTTCCATAACGTATATCATATCTATTCCAATGAAGGGTGCATATTGTGTTGCTTAACTACTCGAGAGACTTTGCCTTCCATCTTTCTATAATTCATCATTTAGGATAGGTCTTGGTGTAAATTTTATGGACTTCATCCAATAAAATTAAACGCTCATAAATATACATAAATTAGAATAGAGCTTCTTCAGATCACTAAATATTAAATTAAGTGCGTACCACCATAGGAATGCGGCTATTTTCACTGTAGTCTTCAGATCTTAAGTTGACAAAATCAATTTCTATACCATCTATGTGCATCTTTGCTGTTTCCAAGTGTTTCGATTGTTCAGGATTGCTGCAATGTTAAAGGATGGCATATGATTAGTTATTATAATTTGTCATAAGCCTACAAAGACATGAAAAAACAGCAGCATTAGAAAACTTGAAGGTGAAAATAAGGCATTTAATCTTCGGTGTAAAAAGGATTAAGGAAGAGACATAGGATGGGTGAACTGTAAGATTGATCTACGAAAAAGATGCAAGCTGGTCTAGGAAGTTTCTGAATCTAGCTTTGTCCTTTTCAGAACAACATCAAATTTATTTGATAGAGGCTTTCTTAGTTTAAAGATTCAACTAATGCTTCTTCAGATAAACCAAAGGCATATCAATCAACTCTGACTTTAAGAAGAGGGAACTCAGTCAACTTGTAATCAATGCAATGCAATAAATATCTTTGCAAACCAAATAAAATCATAATCATGTCAGAACTAGGTGGCAGGTGCATACCTCCAGCAGCAATAAGATTAAAAAACAAAAGTATCACTTTCCAATACATCATAAAGTGAACTTTCTCTTTTAACTTGGAGCAACACCAAAAAAAAATGAACAAATGTCTAGACACTTTTAGTAAAGTCTCACTTTCTGTTGCATATCGTATTTGTTATTTTCATGTTTTTAGATAATGCGAGTTTGGTCATAGGAGGTTAGTTGTCTTTTGTACAACATATAAGTAAGGGATCTCACAGATTTAGAAATTTATCGTGGTTTGTCTGTTATCTATGTTGGTATATCTTTGACAAGGAATACACATAACATATGTTTGACAAAAACTATCATGGGAACAAGTTCATCTTCGAAGTATTGTTTCCTTCCAATATTTTTCTAGTGGAGCTTCCCTCATTTCTTCCTTTCAGCATTTTCCTCCTCTTGTGCAGGAGAGATCCACAATCCATCTCAATCTTAGTGGAAGGAGAGTGCTCTATCTACCGCTGATGGTGAACAGGTTATTATTGCGTGTGGGGGTTGGCTTACCTGGTCCAGTGCTATTAGGGATTTCCGTATAGTGAGAGATAAGAGCATATAAAGTTTACAAATTGGGTAAAGAACATAATTAGAGCAGCACAATACCCAGTGATGGATCTAGGGGGGGGGCGTGCGGGGGCGGTCGCCACCCCAAATTTTTTTAAAAATGGATTAGATATAGTAGTAATTTTGTACTTATAAAAAAAATATAAAAGCTCGTCCCCTCAAATTATTTTGAAAAGATTAAGTGTGGCCTCCTCAAATTATTTTGAAAAGATTAAGTATCGTCCCCTCAAATTATTTTGAAAAGATTAAGTCAATGTATTTAATGTAACTTGCTCACATGGGTAATCATATGTATATATATATATGTGTGTGTATTTTTTGTAATTGTATATATATTGACATATTATATATGTTATATTTTTGCGTTAACTTGCTTTATTATTTGATGGTAAAATTTAGGTTGAATAATTTTTGCTGTCGATTCATTTATATTCTCGTCCCCCCAAACCTAAAATCCTGGCTCCGTCCCTGACAATACCGAAACGAAGAGCTTGAAGAACTCGTAGGGGATCATCCAAATGGCTAATCTACGCTTACGATGGTCTATGTAATTAATTGAACTAAATATGAGTTTATGGGCTAAATTGAAGCTAGTGACAGCTTAAGCCTTTATGGGCCAAACGGGTAATTTATGCTTAACATAAATACAAAAATTACATGAAACAGACTTTTACTTGGGCCATGCCATTTGTGACCCACAGATACACCATTTGATCTTTGACAAGGAATACGCTTAACATATGTTTGTCAAAACCAGATTTTTTTATTAGCTTTCAAATTATTATGTTCTATAAAAAGGATGAAGAGAGAGAAAGTTGATGTAAAATGAGCATGTATTTCATACATCCATTTTACAAATAATGCAATATCTTCACAAGCATTGAAGCACCACCTTTTATACATTGTGCCTACGCGAGTGGTGTAAAAGGGACGTCCTTGGTATATATGTGGGTGCTATGAACCTAACTAACAACTTGGGCTAGCAATTTTGGGAGAACCCGGCTGGTTACAATAGAAAAAACAAAAAAAAAGAGGGAGATCAAGGACAAAGGCTCCCCTACTCCTGTATAACCATTTTCCCACCAAAGAAATGCTTTGTATGTACAAACTTTTCTAATGCCCAAACCTCCCTCAACTAGATGCTGAGAAACTGGACTTCAACTACATAAATGATCCCTTGAAGCCAAACCATAAGAAATTCCTATCAACATTACCATAATCCTCTTTCCCAAACTAGAAGGATTTTAAGGAGAAAAAGGTCAAACACGGGAGCCTACACAAGCAAGAATGGAAAGAAAACATTTCTCCCATCTAATCACCTAAAAATTCTCACTACAACAGAATCCCAAAGGAGTTAAGCCTAGGATTAACCAGTGATTTCTGTTAGTGATTTTTATGAGGAAAGGTGCATAAGTTTTAGTGAAGTGCACACCATAACGCACAAAAAAATCTGAAGTGACACATAACTACTAACCGCGAAATATGGTGTAGCAAATGTGAAAGTGGTATTTCTCATAAAAGGCTGTTGAAATCATCTATCTCAACCGGCATTTTTTAGTAAAAGGACGCTTTACTCAATTGATAGAGTCCAGGCTTCAATAACACAAGATACATCAAAATTGTCCTGGTAAAAAAATATAATATTGCTTCTCAGCTCAATCTCTACCTCGAACCTCGGTCTCTTAAATCTACCTATGCTGCTCAAGTTTGCTTCTTACACTTTTGTTGCTTAACAACCCATATTTTTTCCATGAGTGATGGATTGGACTGCTGTATTATCTCCAACTTCACCCTTTTAGGTTTTTCGTTTAATTGGTTGTCTCATTTGAATTTATGCTTTCAATAATAATGTTGATGCATTTTTCCCTCTTTCTTCAGATTTTTTTCCCATTAAGAGTATTACGTGTTCGAGAATATATGTGTGTTGAATTGGTTTTACGAATATCATGAAATTTTAGATTCTTTTTTTAACAAAGAAAAAAGGGAAGGCCTAAGTCTCAAAAACATGCATAATAAGACCAAGAAGTTCTTAAAACACAACACACAACAATAAAGGAAAATGGTAGAACCATCGCACAAAAAGTTATAAAAAAAAATACAGGGAAAAAGAGAAAGAAATACCGTAGGATTTGGTTAATCTTCTGTTTTTCTTTCCCCAAAGATGATAAGTACTCATTTAATTTTTCAGTGAATTCTGTGCCCAACATGTTGTCGAGGGCAATATCAATATCATTACATGGTTGCCCTAGAAGCTGCATTGAGAATGATCCATATCAGATGCAATGAAATAGACGAAAATAGTTAAACTAATAATCAAGTGCAACAGGAAAAAAATGTAATTTAAATACCTAATCTCATTCTGTACCAACTGAGAATTACGTCTACCAAAGTTAAACATAACTATTTTCTTCATTCTTACTCACAAAATAATAGTCCTCAAAAACTTCTCCAGGAAAAAAATTATGTTCTCCAAGTCTCCATTTATCTCCAGCACTTCACTTTGATATTACTTATCTTATGAAGACTACTGAATAGAAGCATTCCATAGTATGGCACTATAAAATGGACCAAAATGAACAATAGTTTCAACTATAGGGAAAGTAAAATCCTTACTCAACTGTGATTGTATGATGAATGCTATACTAATATTAATTCTAATTTCCAGTTCTAAGATCCAGGCAGACTCTTTAACTCTTTCCGGAGGTTTCCTTACCGTTCCCGCTACAGTACTCCTTCGGGGCTGCTGTCCCCCTAGCCATCCACTGCCACTACAGCCCCCAGCTCCCTCCACTCCCAGGCGCAACTGACTGCTTCGCCTAACTCAGATTCGAATTGATACTAGTCTTTCTGCATTCTCAGGTCTGTCATTGCCTGCCAAGAGTGGACAGATTGGCTGCCATGGGCCCACTAAACCCTAGCCCCTTGGGGCCTGGGGAGGCAACCTTAAAGGCGTAAGCAACTTTCTATCAACTCAAGGCAGGAAATGCGCATAGCCAAGATGGAATTGACACTAGTAGACCGCTACTCGATGGTGGAACACAGGATTTGTAGTAGATGACTAGTCTGTCTTCAACCAATTATCATATATAGAGATTCGTGTCATTGCGTAGAGAAATGGCCACTAAGAGAATGATCACTTTGACATAGCTTTTCAATCAACAAAGCGGCGGGACCAATGAGCCTACATAGCACTCAGGTTTCCAATCATCTACAATATGGAAAATGCACGTTAATAAGGTCACCTTGAACGAAGATAGGCATGTTCACTAAAATCATTTGTTTGAGACCACCTAACCACCTAGAAGAAGAGAGCTTAGTGGAACCCAAGGGAAATATTGTAAAAGGCCTTAGGAAAAACGCGAGTGTATCCAACACTTGGGCTGATTTTTTTTCCGTTTATTTTAACTAGATTTGTGTGCAAACAGAATGCGTGTGTAGTTCAATTATATATAATTTGAATAGAAAATGCTACAAAAAATTAAAAATGACAAGTGGCATAGTTGTTTAGAGCTACACTATCCTCGCTGACAGTGAAAGTTCGAATCTTGTTGCTTACGCTATAATATAAATATTTTTGTGAAATAAAAAAGTCCACAAGGGCAAAATTGGAAAACCAAAAACCATATACTGCTTCAACAAAAACCGAAATGCCTTCCGGCTTTATATAATAGTGTATTATTGATACAATAATACTAATAATCAAATTTAGCTGTTACAAAGACAGAATTTCAAATTCATGGATGGAGAGGAATTATAGAATTTTTGAAGGAAAGATAGAAGAAAAGGAGTGGCTGTGGGAAAGAGTCAAATTCATGGCTTCGTTGTGGGCTTCCAACACCAAGCCTTTCAAAAATTATAGAGTGGAAGACATCAAGAACAATTGGAGAGCTAGGATTTTTGATTAGTGTTCCATTGTATAATCTGTTATAAGGGTGCATTGTTGGCTGTGGTTTTTGGCAGGATTATATTTCTTTTATTTTCTTTTTTTGGGTTATATGTTTTGTTGGTGGACTTCTTGTCCCCTCTATATTTGTACTTTTAGTTTATATTATTAATGGAATCTTGTTTCTTATTAAAAAAAAAAAGGCACAAGAGTTCTCCAAACAAACATTTCACATAATTCAAACACAAACAGAAAAAATTTACATAAAGCGGCCAAAGCACCATCTTTTAGAATACTGCTCAAGGAGTGCATAGCCATCTCCATCTGGCGGTGTAAGAAGACTTCGTTACACTAATATTATATATATGATTTCATACTCGATTCCAATTATTTTGACCTCAATTGCATGAGTACGTAAACCAAGTGTGTAGCTATTGTTAAAGGAATAAAAGGAAAAAAAAAAGGTTTTAAATAGCTAATCCAAACCCTCTAGAAATGTTTTCTCGATGTATATTTCTATGGAAAATCACTGCTTATGCATGTTATTAAACAGGTAGTTACAATTTATGTACCGTGTATCAATAAGGTGTGTCTGTTTACAAAATCAAAAGTATGTAAACATAATAAATAAGAAGGTGAATTTTATGTATGAAAGTTGTGTTTGAAATTCTGTCAATGCAATACCATTATAAATACAAGAGAACCCAACAAAAAAGTAAAAAGTGTAACAAACCTTGTCACGAACCCAGCCACCGACTACTCGAATCTGAGTTTGCAGACTGAAGCAGCCAACAACTTGAAGCAAAAGTTCAAATATCTGGCTCTCCTTGTCCGTTAGATCGATCTTTTCTTTCATTTGAAAGGTCGGTGGGGATGTTGTTGTAGTCATCGTCCTTGCGCTGTAACAAATAACAACCTCAAAGCATTAGAGAGTTTGACTTGAGGGATTAATGATTTGAGCTCCTCAATACTCCTCCATCAAAATCATTTTTGTATATGGATATCAATGTTTTAAAATTCGAGAGGCGTATTTGAGGCGTAAGCCTCAAATTTAGAAAAAAAGAAAATTATAAAATTATAAACCAACACAAAGTTCAACTTAATAATGCAAAAAGTAAAACAAAAACTAGAACAAAATCATCAAAAGTCATCACATGGTTCATCGTCAAACAACACAAACCAGGTGTGTCTTCAAACAGAAAGTTAACACAAGCACAAAACAAGTAGCAGAATCAAGTTCCCCTATGAAAAAAATATGAACAATATTGATCTAAAAGTGAGCTGTTTTTGTACCCTAGGTCCTTAACAACATATGAAAAAAATTACAAATCTAAAATTAAACACATTGATATGTTTTTTTTTTTTTTTTTTGATGGGAAACAGAAACTTTTATTAAAAAGCCAAAAGGAAAAATACAGCTACATCAACGAGATAGTTAAGAGAACAGAGGATAAGACATCCACCAAAAGCTCTAACGACCTGAACAAGAACAAACAGCAACCAACAAGGGACAAAACAAACAGACCAATCAACCCCCTACAACACTAAAACAATTTAAAGAGAACAAAAACCGATCTGAAATATCAAAAATCCCCAAAGCTTTTGCCCACCGCCCAACCAAAAAACCAGAAAATTCCCAAATATCCACCGGATCACTATTTCTATCTTCAAATATCCTCCGGTGGTGTTCAGACTAGATCAGCCACGCTATAGCCAAAATAGAGAATCGCCACAACTGCTTGATTTTCTTGCTATTCTGCTTGAAACGCCATTTAATTACAATCTGAAGCATTTAATGTTGCTTGATATTGACCAACTTTTTAATCGTGTGGCTGTTGGAGGTTCCAACAAATCCAGCGGTGTAGAATTTATCTAGGTCAATTTCTTTTTTGTTTATTTTTTCACTATGAACTACAGCCCAAAACACTCTCTCTCTCTAAAGTTCTGACTTTTTTTCACAGAACCCTCTTTCCTAATCTTCAAAAATATCCCGTCTCTCTTTCTCTCTCTCTCTAAATCCCTCCCTAAAATTTTCTTCTCTTCACAAAACTCTCCCCCTAATTTTTAACCTGCTCATTTTTTTTCTTTACATTTTCCCTCTTTGCTTTGTTTTAGTGGTTGTTGATGCTATTTCATTGGATTTGGTTGTGTGGATTTTATGGGTGGGGTTATGGTGCGATGGGGATCTTCAAGTGTGGCGTGGTGGAGGCTGTAAATTTCTTGGGTTTTGACGGGTGGGTTTTCAGCCAAAGGATTTTGTGTCGGTTAATGTGTTTTGGGGGATTTTTTCTGCTAGATTAATTTTTGAATTTAAAGATCCTCATTCTGATTCTAAAAAATTTAGATGATTTTTGTTTTTAAAAGAACCTTTTACATTGTCTGACTGGTTGCACTGCACTGCACAAAGGATAATAACTCGACACGACCCGTTTATTAAACATGTTCGTCGTCCCCGATTCTAATTTTTTTTTATAGGAAACCAAACTGAAATATATTAATAATGAAAAAAAAGGTACAAGGCAAATAATGCTAAAATGACAGGATAAGGCATCCACTGATATTACATCCTTATACCAAAATCTAAACTCTAGAAAAAGCCAAATAAGGGGACAACAGAAAGAACTACACACACCAATTTTGGAACATGTTCCCATATATCATCAATCTTGCCACTCTTTCCTTCGAAAATCCTTTGATTTCTTTGTTTCCATAGCAGCCAAGCCATTGCTAGCGAAGCAAATCTCCACAACATTTTAGACTTCTAACAATTCCGGAGGAAACTCCACTTAATGATGCTGAAAGCTGACCCATCTTTTGGGGAAAACCACCACTAACCCAAACTGAGCCATCAACTTAGCCCATATTGCAGTAGAGAAGCTGCAGTGAAGCAAGATATGATCAATGTTTTCTCCGTCCTCCTTACAAAGACTGCACCAAGACAGGGACAAACACATATATGGTCTTCTCAATTGAACCATGTTGCAAGTATTCACTTTCCCCAAAGAGGCAAACCAAGCAAAAACTTTAACCTTAGAAGGAAATCCACTTTTCCATATCACATTGAATTGAGGAAAAAGAGGAACGGAGGATGATTTCAATAGATTTTCAAAGTAGGATTTGCAGGAAACAAACCGGAAGAGTGCCCCACCCAAACTCTGTTGTCCGGAATATTAATGTCTAACCTAAGACTCTCAATGATATTCAATGATAAGATGAAATCCTCACAATCCCTATCACTAAAATTCCTCGAAAGTTCCAACACCCATTAATGATTAAAATGAGAGGATCAAGAAAGAACATATTGGATTAGCATGTAACGATTTTTAGTTAGACGATATAAACGAGGAAAAGTTGCATTTAGATGATATTCACCCACCCATCTATCTTCCCAAAATTGAATCCTATCCCCTTTTACCACAATGAACTTAGTGTTTCACAAAATTGTCCCATCCTTTGATTATAGATTATCATAGGGAAGCATTAATAACCAAATTTGTATCCCATCCATTTGGCTGAATGCCGTATTTCCTTGCTGTAATAGAATGCCAAAGTGAATTATGTCCCATACTTCCATGGGAAATCTCCACAACCACTTATTGAATTCCCAATTCTAATTTGACCCATACCATGCTAATCTGACACCCTAACCTGTTACTTCCAATTGAGTTAGCAAGTTGTTTTGAAGTTTATATATTGTAGTCATGTATGACACATAGTTCAAAATATAAAATAGGTCAAAGTATTGGATTCGCGAGGTCATATTAAAGTTGGGTAAAATTTTAACATTCCAATATTTTGTCTTACAATGTTAATCAAACATAGTCATACATTTTCCAGCAGACTAAACCCTTTTGCAACATTTATAGATAATTAAACAAAGTACAGCATTGTTTTTCCGATATTGCCAATAGTGCCAGAGGCACGGGCACACCCTAGTATCAATAAAAAAACCAACATATCGTAATTCTATTCTAAAATATGCCTCCCTCAATGTACAAACCCCAACATCAATCACACATTGTCTATATACACTATATATACCGTACGAAATACTAGAAAATAACTTAAAATTGAGTGCAAAGGGCTGTGATTATGTGTTCTGAAATTCCAAGTTCTAGTATAGGAGTAGTAAAAAAAAAAAACCTAAAACAGCTAAGTAAAGATTCAAAACCATCCGATTTTGTGGGGGGCTTACCGGAGAGAAGACCAGAGACGATAGAGCAGAGTGAGAGATTCCGACGGAGGAATGGAGGACCGGCGGAGGACTGGAGAAGAGAGGAGACGGAGTACTGGAGGGGAGGGGAGGGACCGGAGGGAGAGACCGAGACTGAGAGGGTTTTTGAGAGTGAGGGTTTTGAGCCTTGAGTTTCAATCGATTGTCCAAAAAAAATAGAAAGGGTTTTAATTCAATCGCATAAATCTGCTGTTTAATATCTTTATTTTAATTTTAATTTAATTTAAATTAAATAGATCTGAATAACATATATATCATAAGTAATTTAATAAATTAATATTTATAAAACTTTATTTATGTGCTAATATTGTAGAAATCAATTAATTATTATTATATATTATAAAACCTTTAATCATTGATTAGGAAAAAAAAAAGTCTTAATTCAATCTCATAAATTTACCGCTTAATTATTATACCACTTAATATCTGTATTTTATATTTTAATTTGAATTAAATGTATCTGAGTAACACATATATCGCATGTGTAAGTGGTCTAATAAATTAATAAATAAAGTGATAAGTTAACTAATAGACTATAAAAAATATAGTATTTCATTCATGCGCTAATATAGTAGAAACTCCATGAAATAATAATCTCTCTAAATTTATAAAATAATACTTTTTTTATAAGGTCATCTTAAGCCCATCAATTATATAAATTAATAATTTACATTTCCAGACTTACTATCATACTTTATCAAAATATAAGCATAATATTATTTGCTTTTTTCTAAAATTTATATTTGCCTGAATTAATATCATTCTCCAACTAACTTGGAAGTTGAATTTTACATAAACCCACTTTTTGTAATTCATTTTGAGTAACAATGATGTTTATTCTTATACTAATACAAGACTTTTTGCATTTCACCACTATTTATTACTTTTTTTTATATATCTTTGAGATAGAAAGCCATTGGAATAGAAATATAAAAAATAATATAATTTTTGTCATGTAATAAGAAGAAGAAGAGGGGGAGGAAGAGAAATGATATATATAAAGAAAACATAAAATTGCTTAATTAAATTTATAGTAAATAAAAATTAGGGAATACCAATATCACATTATTGGAAACATAAAATTTTTAAATCATTTATCAAATGATAATATAATTTATTTAATTTAGTTTATAAGAAATAAAATTTAAGGAAAATAAAGAAAACACAATTGTACTATTGTGAAGGAAAATAAAGAAAACAATAACTTCCTTTTGTCACATGGTTTTATAGTAATTATGAAGGAGATTATCCTAATATTTGTACTATTGATAGTTTTTATAAAATTTGGAAAACAGTTTCTGGAAATTTGGTCCAGTCTCTCTATCCTCCTACTAAAGCCCTAAAGATAGAGGTAGGGGAGAACCAAACCTTAGAAACTAATGCTTTTACGTCCAATATTAGGTTAGTTTCGCCTCATATAAGACCTGACGATGTTAACAAGGTCATTAAGCAGAACAATTATACTAACTTGCATATACAAACCATGACGAGTCAATTAACTCGCATTGAGGAAACCTTAGAAAAGGTTCAAGTTTTAGAAGAAAAAAAGCATGTCCCTATTTTAGAAAAACCTAAGGTAGAAACCTCTTATATTAAACTTGTTATAGAAATTACTGAGAGGTTTAAACACAATGATAAAAATAAGGAAATAGTTGAAGCCCTAACTGATAAACTAGAAAAACTTTGTTTATTTAATGGAAAACAAATACTTCTTATTACCCAAACTGAGGATGTCTCTGAGTATGAGACTGATTTCTCCGATATCACTCAATTTAAAAATGAGTTATTAGCCATGGAGGGAGATCTTAATAAAATAACTTTTGGAAGAAACCATACTTCCACCTCTACAGCCCCCACTAGGACTTATTATCCACGTCCTATCCCTCAAGATATGCTTTTTGAGGAAGAAGCTGCTTTTAATCAAGTAGCTAATTTTAGTGCTAAAACCATTTATGAATGGTATATTGATGGAATGTCTGAATATCAAATATTAACCCAATAATACAGGATGACTATGTATGGTACTTGTAGGTCGAAAAATACCCTAGAGGGGGGGTGAATAGGGTTTTTAAAACTTAATGAGATTTTTAAAATCAATTTAAAAATGTTTTGATGTCTATATCAATCAACCAAACAATGAATAAAGATAAATCCAATCACAAGGTGCAAATAACACAATATAAGAGTTTAAGAGAAAGAAAGATTAAACCGATCAAAGTCGAAGACTTTTTGTCCACACGGTTTGGCTTGTTAGCCCCTACTCCGCGCTCGGTTAGTACCCCGAGAAATTCCACTATAACCAATCTCCTTCCGGATGAAGATCAAACCTCTACAAGTGTATCTTTCTCACACACTCTTACAAGTATTGAAATTCTATCAATACTCACACAAGAATACTCTCTTGCTATCTTAAGAGATAAATCACTCTTAATGTTTGAAAGAAATGATTTGGTGTCTAACACCAATGTACAATAGCTCACTAGTGTTTGAAGATTACAACTTAAGCTCACACTAAGAGATATCAAATTTGATCAATAATTTATAGCTCAAAATAAAGATGATTGATCAAAATAAAAGTTCTTGAATCTTGAATATTGAATAGAGATGAAGAGAATAGTGTAGGAGTGATTCAAGAGTGTTTGAATAAGTCTTAGAAGGTGTATATATAGTCTAAGACAACATATGGCCGTTTGGAGGGAGTTGGTAAAAGTTTGTTACCAAAAATGGTAAAAAATCAGAACTCCAACGGCTAGTTTCTGGGCCATCAGTCGACTGAGCAAGGCTCATCAGTCGACTGAGTGGCCATCAGTCGACTGAGCAAAGCCCATCAGTCGACTGATGTACCCCACTGTCCTGCTGCCAGATTAAGCCAAAAACTAATTTTTCACACTTTTGCAAATTAGCTCTAAAATCACTTCTAATGCTTGGGGAGTGTAGGAAATAGGTTCCTAAGACTCCTATTCTCGTTAGAGCTTCAAATGAGATCATTTACAATTAAAAATGAATTAATTTCAAAAACGGTTTTTCTTTAAAAGAGGGTTTTTGAAAGGATTTTAATTTAACCTTTGTTTTGATCAATCTTATGATATAGAAATATTCTATGAGCTATTATGATGATCAAATTGAATTCTTTACAAAGGAAACTAAAGCACTCACTCACATAAACAATAAGGAGTCTTCGAGGGCTTTGTTTGTATTGCTTCGTTTCTTTTCTTCCTTAGCTTATTGTTCTTCAAAGAAATCCCATTGAAGTTGTTTGTGAGGTGTGAGACATGGATTGCAATACTTTGTAGATGAATGACCTTGATTCCGGCTTTTCGGTTAAGTCCACATATGATCAATTTATTGTGGCTATAACTTAAAACACCAACTAAGTTAAATTACACATGATTAACTTTATTGTTATTATCAAAACAAGATTAGTGACTTTCAAGTCAACAGTACTACTTGCAAAGCCAGTGGTAGTAGCGACAAAAGTGTTGCTGAGTTTATGATTGCAGGCTTTTTCGGCCAATTAAAGGGCTAGTGGGATAACGTGCTGACTGATAATCAAAGAAGTGAGATTAAAAACTCTGTTAAGATAGTTAATATTAATGTCACTACTAAAAATGAGCAAGGCCAGGATATTACCCAGGTTCAACCTAAAGCCGAGGAGAATGCAGTTTATTCTCTTCTCACTGCTATTGTTCAACATTTTATAGGACCTCACCCTACCATATTAGATAGAAGTAAGGATTTATTGATAAACTTAAAATGCCCTACTTTGACCCATTTTAGGTGGTATAAGGATGTATTTCTATCCAAAGTTATGACAAGGGAAGACGTTAATGCTGATTTTTGGAAAGAAAAATTTATAACTGGTCTTCCTACTCTATTTGCCCAAAAGGTTAAGGATCGTATTAGAAAAAACATGGTGGTACATCTATCCCTTATAAGGATTATACTTATGGTTATCTTATTAGTGAGTGTATTGCTGAAGGATTATTTTTGTGTAATGACATTAAGCTTAAAGCTCAACTTAAAGCTCAGAATTTGACTGGTCGTAAAGAAATAGGAGAATTATGTAACCAGTTTGCTTATGATCTTAGTATTCCCTATTCTAGGACTAAGAAGACTACTGATAGTTCTAATAGAACTAGAAAACATCATAAGAAGCGTAAGAAATCCCATAAGAAAACCCCAGTACCTTCTACCTTTAGGACTCCTCATAGGAAGTCTAGGCCTAGTAAAAAGCCCAATATGAGTCAAACTATTTGTAGAAAATGTGGCAAGGCTGGCCACTATGCTAACAAGTGTTGGACTAAGCAAAGCTTAATGAAATAGCTAATGAAAGCCTTAAAAGGCAATTTATGGCGGTTTTATTAAACCTAAGTGACGGTGAGGAAGAAAGTGAAGAGGAAGAAGTTAACGAAATTAAATCATCCTCTTCTGGTTCCTCTACTAGCAATTCTGAGTCTGATTCTGACTGCAAGTGTAAGTCTCAGACCGATTATTATAAGGCTATATTAGAAACCAATGGTCTTAGTATCAATGTTCTAACTAAAGAAGAACAGTCTATTTTAGACCTTATAGATCAAGTTGAGAATAACAATGTTAAGCGAAAACTTATAGAACAATACTTAGCTACGTTCAAAACAGAGAAAATTATTCTACTTAGTACAGAACCATATTCTTTGCATAATATTCTTGAAAGTTTTTATAAAACCTGTAGGTCGGAAAATACCCTAAAAGGGGGGTGAATAGGGTTTTAAAAACTTAATGCGGAATTAAAACGTTTTTAAAATATTTAATCAAAGCAACTTAGTTAAATAAGTTTATCAAGGAAAACAATCAATTAAATAATCAATCCCAAGAATAAGCAATAATATAAGCAACTTCAATCAATCAATATAACAAATAAATAAAGAGATTGGGTAAGAAAGATTGAACCAATTTGAAGTCGAAGATTTTTTGTCTACACGGTTCGGCTTGTTCCCCCTACTCCGCGCTCGGTTAGTTCCCCGAGAATTTCCACTATAACTGATCTCCTTCCGGGTGAAGATGAAACCTCTACAAGTGTATTCTTATCACACACTCTCACAAGTATTGAAAACACCTTCAATACTTTCACAAGAAATCCTTCTTCCTAATCTATGAGATATACCTCTCGCAATTATGATTCAAATGAGTTTTGGTGACAAACACCAATGTACAATATCTCTCTTGTATATGACAAAATACAAATGAAGCTTACACTAAGAGATATCAAAATTGATCAAAGTATATAGCTCAAAAATGAAGAATTTGATCAATAAAATGAATTGAATACTTGAACAACTTTGTATATATGTAAAATAAGTTTGTAGAATGATTCAAGTGTATTAAAACATGTCTAAGATGTCATATATATAGCTTGCAAAACCATATGGCCGTTGGGGATGATTAAGAGAGGTTTTGGCTCCAAGGTATACATTTTCAAACTTTCCAACAGCTAGTTTTGACAAAAACAATTCGAAATTGTTTTGTTAATTTCTCCCAATTAGACCGTTGGATCATGCTCAAATTTTAGTCAAAATTTCCAGGAGATGTTGTCTAATTACTGTAAAATTTTTAAAATGATCGGAATTCGGGAAGGCCTCCATCTTACCGTTAGATCAAAACTGGGCAAAAATTGAGCGAATTTTAAATGTAAAATAAAAATATTTTTACAATTTAACAATTTAGTTCCAAATAAAATTATAATGATTTTTGAACCTCAAAGATATGTTTCTAAGATACCTATTTTTATTATAGCTTAAAATATGATCATTTAAAATTAATATGAATTTATTTTGAAACTCGGTCTTTGCAAAATGATATTTTTCAAATTAATTTCAAGCTTGTTTGAATCAATCTTTAAAATATGTATGAATATATTTGAGCTATAGGGATTTGATCAATAAAGTATCTTTACATAAAATCTAAGCACTCACTCCATTTAATAATAATTCGAGTCTTCGTGATGCTTGATTTTCTTGTGCGTATCTTTACTTGTTCGATGTTCTTGATTCTTTCTTGGTTTTGATAACTTGTAGAACATGTGGAGATCATTCTTGTGCATATCTTCACTTGCTTGATGATCTAGATCTTTTCTTGGCTTTGTATAGCACATGTATATCACTTGAGTTCATTTCTTGTGAGTAGAGACGTTTGTAAAGCTTGTGTGAGATTTGCTTCGGTTTGAAGTTACACTTGGTCGGAAGATATATCGGTTAAAATGGCTATCATCATTGGAACAACCAAGTTAAATAACACTTTATTAACTTATTGTAATTATCAAAATAAGATTAATTGACTTTAAGGTCAACAAAACCCCTGAAAAGGAAGTCACTATTTCTGACATAAAGACAGAAATTAATAGTTTAAAAACTGAAATTAAAGATATCAAACTCCGTCTTTCTATATTAGAAAAAAACTCCTACTATTAGAACTGAAAGTTCTTCGCAAGAAATTGTCCTTAATACTAGTGATAACTTTCTTAGTCTTATAAACAAAATTACTTTTCAAAAATGGTATATAAATATTACTAATGTGGTTGATAAAGATTTTATTCTTAAAGATATAGCCCTTCTTGATACCGGGGCTGATATGAATTGTATTAGGGAAGGTTTAGTCCCTACCAAGTATTTTGAGAAACTCTCGGAGTCTATGACTAGTGCAGGAGGTAATAAGCTAAAAATTAAATTTAAGTTTCTAATGCCTATGTTTGTAATGATGGTATGTGTATTAAAAGTAATTTTATTTTGATTAAAAATCTATCCTAACGAATTATATTAGGTACTCCCTTTTTGAGTCTCATAGAACCATTCACAAAAACGGCTGAAGGAGTGGTTACTAAATTTGAAGATAAATAAATTATTTTTCGATTTATTATCCAACCTCGCATTAAGGAAGTTAATGAGGTTAAAGATAAACTTGTGTTTAAAGAAAAACATTTAAACTATTTAAAAGAATATTTCAAAATTATGAATATAAATCTTCAAATCAATGCTCCTAAGACAAAACTTTCTATTAAAAATTTACAGGAAAAAAATGTTCATGAAATTTGTAGTGATATCCCTACTGCTTTTTGGGATAGAAAGAAACATATTGTTCCCTTTCCTTATGAGGAAGATTTTGATGAGAAAAATATTTCTACTAAGGTTAGACCTGCTCAAATGAATTCCGTCTTATTAGAATATTGCAAGACTGAGATCTCTTCTCTTATAGAGAAAAACCTTATTAGGAAAAGTTATTCCCCCTGGAGTTGTATAGCTTTTTATGTCAACAAGACTTCTGAAATTGAAAGAGGTGCTCCCAGGTTGGTCATTAACTATAAACTTTTAAATAAAGTTTTAAAATGGATTAGATATCCCCTTCCCAATAAAAAGGATTTATTAGCTCGATTACAAGCTGCTACTATATTTTTCAAATTTGATTTAAAATTCGGATATTGGCATATTCAGATTGCTGAAACTGATAAGTATAAAACTGCTTTTACTGTCCCTTTTGGACATTATTAATGGAATGTTATGCCATTCGGACTTAAAAATGCCCCTTTTGAGTTTCAAAATATTATGAATGATATTTTCACTCCCTATAGTACATTTTATATTGTTTATATTGATGATATCCTTATCTTCTCCAATAATATTGATTAGCATATTAAGCATATTCAAATTTTTATAAAAATTATAAAAAATGCTGGTTTAGTTGTCTCGGCCAGAAAGATGAGTATTTTTCAAACTAGAATACGATTTTTAGGCCATGAAATTACTAAGGGAAGTATTATCCCTATTAATAGAGCTATTGAATTTGCTGATAATTTTCCTAATGAAATTAGAGATAAAACTCAATTACAAATATTTTTGGGATCTCTAAATTATATTCGTGATTATTACCAAAATATAGCTACAGATTGTATTCCTTTGTATGAAAGGCTAAGGAAAAATCCTCCTCCTTGGTCTGATAGGCATACTAAAGCAGTAAAAATTATTAAATCCAAAGTTAAACAACTTCCTTGTTTAGCCCTTGTCTCACCTTATTCTTTTAAAATTGTGGAGAATGATGCTTCAGAGAATGATAAAAGATTTGCTCTTAACCCCGAGATTATTGCCCAAAGGTATTTCGAAAACAAAATGGAATTTTCGCTTATTAGTGGAAAAACTAGAGATTATTATGAGGCTATTCTTATTGACACTGAAAGTGTACAATTTACTCACATGAACAGAAATGTGAGATCCCGTAATCCAGAAATTGCTTTTAGTAAGGCATTTATTAAAGGAATAATAAATATTGAGGAGTGGGGATTAAATCCCAATAAAGAGCAAACTTTAAGGAATTATTACTCCGATTCTAGAACAGCACCCATTACGTATAATTATTGGGATTATATTGATGCCTGGAAGAAGGCATTTCTATATCAAAACCAGTATAACACTCACACTTGGTTCTTTCGTATAGACAGCCTTAAAGGTGAAGGGTTGGATAGTAATTTAAAACATCTTCCTCATTGGTTTTTCCAATGGTTCATGCTTAATGGGTCAGAGGAGGATGTTCTTCCAAACGAGTTATATGAACTATTTATTGCTTATAGCAAAAATAATCCCAGGCCACTTATTAAAGAACAATACCCTATTAAGAATTTTGAATTATTGTGCTTTTTTACTAAATATCATATTCCATGGATTTTTCAGTGGAATTTTAATACTACTACCCGTACTAACGGTTTATTTCTTTTAGTCCGTGACTATTATTATAAATTGTGGCAAAAATTTGAAACCACTGAGCTTATAGCCCAGATAAAAAAGGATCTTTTTGAATTTCTTGAATTCAATAAACAGGCCGAAAATGATGAAGCCTTCTTAAATAAACAAAATATTGAAAAAGCCAAGTTTAAAACTCCTTCCCTTGCTTCTTTTAAAGAGAAATTTCCTAATACTCCGATTAAAGAGCTTAAAGCTAAAATCCTTCAAACTTTAGCCTCCCAATTGGATATGGACGAAGATATTATGTCTATGTCTCAGGATTCAAAATTTGAAGTTAAGTCAGTTAAATCTGAGTCCAATAATCAACTCATCAATATTGAAGAAGATGAAGATTTTGCTGAGCCAAATGAAGACATGACTACCCATATGGGAAGATGGTTCGCCCGTCTGTATGAAGACGCCAACACTCTACCTACCAAAGAAGACAAATGAAAGAAACAGGTGGAGTAATTATTAAGCATTATGATGAGATTCTAACTACTTTATTAAAGTAAAGCTGAAAACTTTATTAAAGTTGGTGGCTTTGTTCAGATGCCTGCAGTTGCGCTTCTCACGCGCATCCAGCACACGATAGCAAGAACCCACATAACAATTATTTCTGCTTTTTGTAAAGTTAAAGTTGTAATTATTGTTTGCTTTAATTATATATTACTATTTGCTTTTGTCTATTCACCTTTTCCTCCCCTTTAAATTAGATCGATGGGTTTGGTTAGAGGCATCTTTTTTCTTTTGTTGTTTTCCTTTCCTTTTGGAAAGTTTCTCTCTCCCTCTCTCTCAGTTGTATTTTCCTTTCTTTCCCAGTTTGTAATATTATTTTGAATATAATAAAATATCACCTTTATCGTCTTCTGATCTTCATCTTCGATCCTATATCAAATTGGTATCAGAGGCAGGAATTAGTGGGACGCCGCCCTAGTCGCGTAGCAGCAACTACCCTTAAGCAAAGGTATTGCGTGTTGGGTAGAAATCAATTAATTATTATTATATATTATAAAACCAAGTCTTAATTCAATCATTGGCTAGAAAAAAAAAGTCTTAATTCAATCGCATAAATTTACTGCTTAATTATTATACCAGTTAATATCTTTATTTTATATTTTAATTTGAATTAAATATATCTGAGTAACACATATATCGCATGTGTAAGTAGTCTAATAAATTAATAAATAAAGTGATAAGTTAACTAATAGACTATAAAAAATATAGTATTCCATTCATGCGCTAATATAGCAGAAACTCGATGAAATAATAATCTCTCTAAATTTATAAAATAATACTTTTTTTATAAGGTCATCTTAAGCCCATCAATTATATAAATTAATAATTTACATTTTCAGACTTACTATCATACTTTATCAAAATACAAGCACAATATTATTTGCTTTTTCCTAAAATTTATATTTGCCTGAATTAATATCGTTCTCCAACTAACTTGGAAGTTGAATTTTACATAAACCCACTTTTTGTAATTCATTTTGAGTAACAGTGATGTTTATTCTTATACTAACACAAGACTTTTTGCATTTCACCACTATTTATTACTTTTTTTTATATCTTTGAGATAGAAAGCCATTGTAATAGAAATATAAAAAATAATATAATTTTTGTCATGTAATAAGAAGAAGAGGAGGAGGAAGAGAAATGATATATATAAAGAAAACATAAAATTGCTTAATTAAATTTATAGTAAATAAAAATTTAGGGAATACCAATATCACATTATTGGAAACCGAAAATGTTTAAATCATTTATCAAATGATAATATAATTTATTTAATTTAGTTTATAAGAAATAAAATTTAAGGAAAATAAAGAAAACAATATTGGAAACACAATTTTTTTGGTAAATTAATAAATTATTTACTTATCGATAAATTAATAATTTATCTATAAATTAAAACTTTATTTAATTAATAAAATTGGTTGGTCCCGACCTTATTAATTTATAGAGTTTTTACCATAATTATATTTGAAAAAAAATCTCCAAAATTATTTTTATTGGATGGAATTACAATTATAAATCTTTCAATTGCAATTTTAAAATTACAAATCTAATACTCTGATAGGATAAATACCGAATAGCATAAGAGTCAGAATTAGTCGGATATGAATTATGGAAGATAGGAAAGGAAAGGAATCAGTCTGATATTGATTAAGTGGGATCGGACATA
Organism: Lonicera japonica; assembly: GCA_021464415.1. NCBI lineage: Eukaryota > Viridiplantae > Streptophyta > Magnoliopsida > Dipsacales > Caprifoliaceae > Lonicera > Lonicera japonica. The sequence goes on from CM038467.1 coordinate 56,948,717, forward strand.
ATAAGAATTAGTCGGATAAAGATTTAATAAACTTTGCATTTGATAGAGTTTCAGATTACAAGTCCAGGTATTATATAATACAACTTGTTTTTCTTTTAAAAATATATGCAATTTTAGTTGTTGTCCACAATTTTTTTTTTAACTAATGCGATTTTCCTATTTATAAATAAGTTTCTTAAAAATATCTTTCGGGAGAAAAGTTCTATATTACATACAATATTTAAGAACTAGGGATTAAGTACAGTTTCAAATTCTAATGTTACCTTGTTTTTTTCTTCTAAAATTAAAGTTTTTTATAAATACCTTTATTTAATAAAAAATAAATAAAAATACCATATTATACAAGAAATGAATTTTATTAGTTTAGTTACTGTGACTTTGAGTGATTGAAAATTTTTATTAATAAATTTGATTATCTAAAAGGTATAAAGAAAAAGATTAAAATAAAAAAAATTAATTTTTATATTAATTTTGTTATTTGGAAACCATGGGATAAAATAATAGCACATATAGGGGCGGTATATATTTATCCGGTTCTAAAGGGATAAAATGATAATTAATCCTGAGTTCAATCAAGTCATGTATTGCACCAAACGCAGGATAGAATTAAAATATCATATCTACCCTTGTGCCAAACACATGATAGGACAAAGACCGGATATGATTAATTATTCCAATCCTACTTCTAATCCCGTGCGACAAACACACCCTAATAGGATAAATCTACTATTTTACTACTTAACTACCAAATTATTTAATATTTTTATTTCATATTTTAATTTAAATTAGATATATTTAAGTAATACATATATCGCTTGTGTAAGTAGTTTAATAAATTAACAAATAAAGTAATAAGTTAACTAATAGACTATAAAAAAATATAGGATTTCATTTATTTGTTAACATAGTAGAAGTCAATCAATTATTATTATATATTATAAAACCAAGTCTTAATTCAATCATTGTCCAGAAAAAAAAAAAAAAGTCTTAAGTCAATCGCATAAATTTACTGCTTAACTATTAGACTACTTAATATCTTTATTTTATATTTTAATTTGAATTAGATATATCCGAGTAACACCTATATCGTATGTGTAAGTAGCCTAATAAATTAATAAATAAAGTAATAAGTTAATTAATAAACTATAAAAAATATAGTATTTCATTCATGCGCTAATATAGTAGAAACTCGATGAAATAGTAATCTCTCTAAATTTATAAAATAATACTTTTTTATAAGGTCATCTTAAGCCCATCAGTTACGTAAATTAATAATTCATATTTTCAGACTTACTATCATATCTTATCAAAATATGAGTATAATATTGTTTACTTTTTTCTGAAATTTATATTTGCCTGAATTACTATCGTTCCCCAACTAACTTGAAAGTTGAATTTTACATAAACCCACTTTTTGTAATTCATTTTGAGTAACAGTTATGTTTATTCTTGTACTAACACAAGTATTTTCGCATTTCATCACTCGTTGTTGATTTTTTTTTATATATCTTTGAGATAGGAAGCCAATGGAATAGAAATATAGAAAAAAAAATATAATTTTTTTCATGTAATAAGAAGAAAGGAAGAGAAATGGTATATATAAAGACTACTTAATTCTGCAAAAAACAAAGGACAACACTGTAAAATTGCTTAATTAAATTTATAGCAAATAAAAATTTAGGAAATACTAATATCACATTATTGGAAACATAAAATTTTCAAAATATTTATCAAATGATAATATAATTTACTTAATTATGTTTATAGGAAATAAAATTTAAGGAAGATAAAAAAAACAATATTAGAGACACAATTTTTTTGGTAAATTAATAAATTATTTACTTCTCGATAAATTAATAATTTATCTATAAATTAAAACTTCATTTAAATAATAAAATTGCCCGATCCCGACCTTATTAATTTATAGAGTTTTTGCCTTAATTATATTTGAAAAAAAAATTCTCCAAAATTATTTTTATTAGATGGAATTACAATTATAAATCTATCAGTTGCAATTTTAAAATTGCAGATCTAATACTGTAAGGCCTCGTTTGATTCGGGTATTAACAAGTGGGATGGGATTATTAATACCACTTTTTTTATAATACCTTGTTTGATTCGCGCAAATGTGATGGGATTACTAATACCGGTACTAACTTAATACCACTCTTTGTGGTATAATTTAATACCATGGGGGGTGTGGTATTGTTTATCCAGGATTAAGAAAAATGAACCATATATTTTCAAAAATGCCACTACTACTACATTATTATTATTATTATTATTTTCTAAAAAAAAATTTAATTTTTAAAAAAAATATATTTTTTTTTCAATTTTTTTTAAACTTTTTTTTAAAATTTTTTTTTTAAAATTTTTTTTTTTTTAAAAAAAAATTTTTTAGTCCAAAATATAATCCCGTATACGAGTTACAGAATCAAACATGGTATTAACATTAACATGGGATATCCCAATATTAATACTGCACGAATCAAACAGGGTATTGGTATTAAATTAATACCAAGATTAATAGTCCAGTACTATTAATACTAGCATTATTAATCCCACTGGCCCTAATACCTGAATCAAACGAGACCTAATAGTATTATTATTGAGGAAGTCTTCTATACTGCTCTTATTAATTACATTTATTAGTAAGCACTAATTGCATAGGAAGTTCTAAAGTATTTATTAGATTTAATTAAGGTATTACCTTTTAAGTTTTTTTTAATAATATAATTTACAATTTTTTAATAATAATAATTTAATAATAACATACATTATTCTACCAATCTTTTGAATTTATCAATGGGTCATTTCTCCTTTCTCTTCCAAAGTAAAGCATTATAAATGCCCACACGCTATGTCTTTGCTCCATAAAATACAAATTATAAATGAGTGTAGATTTTTGTTCCATAAGACTATGTAAAGAAAATGTTGAAGCAAGTAAAGCAACATAAACTGTTTATATATATTCGTTGTGCTAAATTTTAAATATTGAGAAGCGCACAAATTAGTTTATAATATAGTATGTAAGCGAGGTCAATCCCACAAAAATTTAAACAGTATGTTTTATAATTTTCTTGTTAACTTTTAACTAAATTCCTAATCTAGCTAAAAAAGTAGTGGAATAAAATAAAATAAAGAAAACAAAACAAAGCAAGTAAACTAAAGTAATAGAAGTAAATCAAATAATATTAAGCAAGATAACAAAATTAATGAATTAATTGACTAAGTTTTCGGAGTCATATATTTAATATCATATTCCTTAGTATTCATGTACGTAAACTATACTCTTATTTCGCATTAATTTGGTCTTTCAACTCTAATAGGTGCGGAAAATAAAATCAATAAAGTCCAATTAATTAATAAAATCTAATTGAAATTCTTCCACAAATTTACAATTAAATTTGCTCAATTAAATCCAACAAAATAGAATGAAAATCCAATTTTATTTTTATCAATTAAATTAGGTATCCAATAAGAAGAATTGTATTTAACATTAAAACATTAAATTGGCAGAGTCAATTGGCATGAACATGTGTGATAAATCAATTAAATATACTCATCCTAATACTAGCACCAATTTACACTAGCATGAATAAAATTAAATAAATAAAAAATAATAAAGTTAAATAAAACTTAATGGGCATTGAATTAATGGAATAATAAAATTTAAGCTCCAAATCTGCAAATTCTTCAAACAATATAAAAGTAAAAGTTTTTTTAAAAAAAAAATAAAGAAGAGAGAAGAAGGGAGTGCTTGGCAGCTCTTATTGCACAGTGCACACCACCTTCAATTAGCTGCCTCCTGATGCTCTCTTTCTCCTTTAGGGCCCTAGTAATTTGCATATGGACTTGGTTGCTTCAACACTTAGACTTGGGCCTTTTAGATGGCTAGGCTTGTTTAATATTAATAACAAATATATGAATGGGTTCATAATGACAAAGCTTTATTATTAAAATTGGGTCACCAAATAAACAATTATACTAATTTTCGCGCATTACTCTCTGCAATAGATTTAATATTATTTTCGGCCAGTAAAACCTCAGAATATGAGAAAACTCAAAACACAAAACTTATAAGTCTTCAAACCTCTTTCCAACCATATAAAGAATGCCAAAAATTCGAGTTCTGAGCAAAAACATACGCTCAAAATACCGAACTGCTGCTATGATTTCTCATTTACTTTCAAATCTAAGTTGCTAAATTTAAAAGCCAGTATTCTCCAGTTATTCTCTAATACTTGAGAAAGCGTTAAAAATAAATTATTAATAGTAATATGTACTTTCCAAATTATGAATTAGCATGATAAATGATACCAATTTCTTGGTATATAAGTGGTCTTTGGTGTGCAAGCCTTGTCATTCCCCTTTATTTATCCCGGTTTATTGGCTTCCTCCTCAAATTGGCTGGGTGAACCTAAATATGGACGATATGGCTTAGGGTACCCCAGGTAGCGCTGCGATTGGGGGCGTTTTCAGATATCACAAGAGGGTTATTATCTGCGCTTATTGTGGTTGACGTTAACTTTGGATTGAACTCAATTCGATGGCTGTTCTTCAGTACTTACAGTCCTCTTCTTATTAGCCTCATTGGTGTGTTACCACAAGGTGGGATAACTACAAGCAACTTCTCTCTCGTATACGCTTTTACTGTTCCCATATCTACAGAGATGGTAATGCTATGGTAGATTGTATTGCTTTTATGGGACTCGATCATGAGACCCCATTTTTGTGGGATTTGGCTCTTATATAGAAGGTCTCTTTAGTGGGGGCAAGACATGTCCTTATTCCCTAATTATAGATTTAGATTCCATTAGCTATATTTGTATTTTTCTTTTGCTAGTGATATCTTTTTGGACTTGTTTGCTTAGTTTTGGTGTGATGCTTTATCAAGCCCATTGGATTGTTTTTGTTTTTGCTTTTACTGCTTTCTTAGGGAGGTTGGGTTCATGTCCCCCTTCCTTTTCATTGTGCGCCCTTGAGACTAGGCTTTTCAAACTCACTTATTTCTTTATTTTAATAATATAATGTTCTAGCGACCCGCCTTTTCGGGGGCTTAAGTAGCTTCTTGTTTTTAAAATAAAAATAATATATATATAAGTGCCATTCTTCGGCCTACAGTATTTTGTAGTATTTTGAATCAAAACTAGTCCTTTTTCATGTCTAGAATTGCACGCCCCTCGGTTTTATTTTTAGAGCGTCGAAGCCGTGACTGAGAGAATTGATTGCAAAGCGAAGCTAAAAAGATCAGGTATATTTTTTAATCCATTTTAGTATATTTTTCATAAGTTCCGGTATTTAAAAATGGGTTTTAATTTTTTTTAATTGATCTTAATTACTTTTTTTAAATGTGCTTTTATCTAGTTGATAGCTTGTCTTTATCTAGATATAATCTTAGCTCTTGATCATTTTTAATCAATGGCACACATTGATCCATGTGCATTGAATGCTAGCTTTTGATTGGCTCTTATGAATTTGTTTATAACATATATATTTCTCCCTTCTTTTGAGCCATTGGATTAAAGTTAATCTTAGCCATCCATTTAACAAGCGTATATATTTCTTTCTTTCTTTCTCTCTTGAGCCCTAAGGAGCCGCGACAGCCAACATACACGTATTGAACCTTATAAATCTTTCTCTCTCGTTTCTTTCTCTCTCTAGAAGACATTAAAGAACTGAAGTTCTTAGGCCATCTCGAATGGTCATTTATATCCATACAAATGTTTATGATAGAAAAGAAAAATAAAAAAAATATGCTCCAATAGATTTTTATAACCATTTTTATGTGAAGTGAAAGTTGAGTCACATGGGGAATTTCTATCACCATTTCTACATGTAGAAGTAGTGATAGAAATTTTTAGTGTGACATGGCACATCCTTATTGGATATAAGAAATCCACTAATTCTCTCCATTCTTAAATAAATGCCAAGTAGTAAAGATAGAAAAGTAATATAGAAATGGCACCATTGGAGAAACTTTATTTGATATTTTTTTTATTTACACACTTATATTGCCAAATAGATATAAAAATGTATTAAAAATATCATGACACATAAGATATAAATGAATTTATATAAAATGGCCTTATAGGCTTATTTTTTTTAATCTAGAGATTAGTGACATTTGATTTGAAGATTCATCTCTTGGCTTGAGAGAGTTATTTGAATTTATAGCTAAATCTTTGTTGGGTTTTTTTTTAAGTTTTTCGGTATAAAGATTGAAGGCACTGTGTATGTTTAATATTGAAATTGTTGTGTTTTAAATTTCGAAGGTGCTCAGATCTGCTTTGAATCTGCTATGTGATACGATCTATTTGTGTATTTTCGAAGTGCTGTGAGGGTAGCATTCGGTGGTGTTTATACTTGCTTTATCTCTTTCGATTATCGGCTCTATCTCATTAATTTTGTGAGGATATTTCATCTAAATTCGGGTATTATTGTTCTTAATCTTTCTTGATCTATCTTTGTTGTTTATTACTCAAAATTTGGTGTGATTCGTGTGGTCAAATTTGATATTAATTAGATCTGAAAATTCCTGAATATAATATATTTAAAGGACTGTTTTTATTGACTATTGCTGCGTACTATTACTATGAAAACAGTCCATTAAATTTGTTTTTACTGCTGTGAATCAAATCTTAATATTGTTGCCATTGCTGTTATTTCTGCTGTGAAAAATCTGATTATGTATAATGTAATTGTTGTGAAAAAACAGTCTATATAAATTGTTATTCGCTGATTTTTTTGAAGCTGTCTTTGTGCTGAAAAATCTGGTTGATATTGTTGCGAATTTGGTGTTGTTTCGGTTAATTTCTGCTGCGAATAAGTTGTTCATAAACTGTTAAAACTATTGGTGCTGTTGCTATTGTTTATTGCTGGAAAATCTGAATCTAATTTGATTATTATTGCTGCGGGAAAACTGAACTAATTTGTATTAATTTTGGCTGCAAGTTTCATGTGATTAAGTTCTTCGTATTGTGATTTGTTTTGAGATGTATTTTGTGATCTAGTTGTTGATCTGTCTATACAAAATATTTTTTGAAACTATTTGAGTTTTCAAAATTTGGAACTTATGGAATATATTGCTTTTAGTTTAGCTTTGTTGTGAATATTTGATTCTTGTTCTTGGTGAGGTTATCTCAGAAATTTTGCTATTGTATTGTTTGTTTGAGTTTATTGAGTTAGCTTGGTGAAGGAAGTTGTGTACCCTTGGGTTATATGAGATGAGCATTAAGGTCATTGTTTATTCCTTTTGTCCCTTTAAACTATTGTAAAAACTTTTAAATAGTGGATTTTGTTCTGAGGTAGGGTGCCTCTGTAACACCCTGTGTCTCCATTTATCGAAAATCGCGATACAAGTCGCGTGTAAGGCAAACGTGGACTTCGGATAGCCGTATTTTGCTCCGAAAGGATCGGAATGGCTCGAAGACTTCCAACGAGTTACATTAATATATTTAAGCATGTTAGAATAGCCGTAAGTCATTTCGGGTGGTTCGAGTCAAAATCAGGATGTAAATTGCAAGTTTTCAATTTACCTGACTTCATAATTTTTGGTTAACTTGGAGGAAGCATAACTCCTTCGTTCCTTGTCAGATTGAGTTTTTGTTCATAAAGAACTTTAGATTTTTAAGCAATCTACAACTTTCGTGTTTTGGCCGAAGGCAAATTCAGGCCCCCTGCTAGGTCGAAACTGAATGCGAAATAGGCGAATCACTATCAGTTGTTCATTCGGTAACGTTAACGCGCTGACTTTGTAAAGCTCCTTTTATGGGAATAATACATCGGGAATTTGGAAAATCTTCCTTTTAGGAAGTTGTAGAGCTTTGAATTATTTTTTCGTGGACATAAAGATCACCTTAATCGGACTTTGGAGCGAGAAGTTATGAACTTTCAAAGTTCAGCGCTGCAAGTCCCATGCGCATGAACAGTAACCTGTAAAATGAAAGCAACAGTTTATATATATACGTGCTTCTCCTTTCTTTCTCATTTTCTATCACAACCATTGGAGAGCTTCTAGAGAAAGAGTAAAGAGGCGAATTTGGGGGGAGGGGGGAGATCATGAAGGATCATTCAAGGTTTCTCTTTCAATATCACACCATCATCGTCATCTTCATCCTTCTTCTGCATCTCCATTCGTGGAGGCTAGGGCTGGGGCGAATTTGGGGATTTTCAGCTCAGCTCTTTCTCGGTTCGATTTCGCTTAATTTTTTCAAGGGATTAACCCTCAATATGTGGGAGCAATAGTATTTAAATCTATTTCCACGCTATTACTACTTATTCAACTTAAATCAAAGCATATATGATGGATTTGTATATATATATTCTACAAATGCATGTTCATGGGGTTGTGGGTTAATTTCTCTTGAATCTTTGATTGATTTACACCTATTGTGATCATAAACTACGGATTACACATAAATCCTTAACTTATACACTGATTTTGAGATGATTGGTATGAAACACCAAATTACGGGTACGCTAGTGTACACTATTTTATGATACGCATATGTATGATACTATACTTGAGTTTAAAAGTGTGTTTAGAACATAATTGATTATATTTGTGGCATCATTGTTGTACTTGGGGCTACTGGTGCATTTTATGAGATTTTCTACTTCCCAAGCCAGTCTATAATGATACTAGACAAAAAAAAAAAACAACAAGTTCAATATGAGTGAACAAAGTATTAAGATTTCAAAGGGAGTTATATATATAATTAAAAGCATGATTCAACTATGATTATTTATATTTTCGGTATTATTGTTATATAAATAAGTTATGGATTAGTTTTTGAGAAAATGTTAAATCTAGCTAGTCCGTAACTATGCCAGGAAAGTCTTTACTACTCTTTGGTTTTGAAAGAAGATGAAAACCATATGGGGAAGGCTTTATTAAGTTAAAGTGTTATAAATGTTGGGTTATGCTCGTCTTAGAGCCAGTTTGATTATATAATGAGGAATTTCCCCACTCGTGAATTTGGAAACTGATTTCTTACCTGAGTGGCTAGTTAACGGACTAAGCAAATTTAGTTTAAAGTATAACACGTGTATTACTATATGAGATTTGGTAAAATGGGTTTGATATATACACAAGATACATATTAAACGTATATTTGATCCAACCATATGGGTTGTTGGTATTTCCTACTTTTGTAAGTTATAATTACAATATTTGTACGATTTTGGATGTGTTAAGTATACTTTTGAGATGATAATGGCCTTTTATTACTTATTTTCTGGTTGGCTAGTTGATTGGTTCGGTATGAACTATTATATTAGTTATTTGGCAAAATTGTTCGTCTGTGGATTTGATATATGTACACATATGAGTGCACTAGTCTATAGTTTGTCCCATGTTTGGTCTCTAAAGGTTGGGGCTGTAAGTTGGGACTGAGTGCCCCTGGGTGAAAGACTCGAAACCGTGCACGAAAACGAACGGGAGGCCCTGCTGCCGCGTGGGTGAAAGGCCGCAAAATGTAGACTTGGTAGCATGCTTGACTAGTTACGCATTATTGAGATGATCGTCAAGAGCGAGATATTTTTAGACGAAACGATTATGGTGCCACTTTATATAAAATAGCCAACAGTCTCTTATATATATATATATATCTTACTAAAGGCTATTTGTATCTGAACGATACTTCTTTTACCGTACGTATGAGGTTTATAACTATTTTATGTTATTAACAAGCTTTCAATTGTATTTTCAATTGACGTATATCTTACGGTATTTTGGGGATGGGAAAGCATTGGCGGGCATATCATAATACGGTTTTTATTACAAAAGGAAATTACTTTCATTACTTTACCTTGCACGTATTGTTTCCACAATGTATATTTTTTTATGTATACAACCTATATAGTTCCCACTGAGTCCGTGTTTGGCTCACTCCCGTTTTCCTAACCAATTTTGCAGGTATTTCGTAGGGATGGCGCGCTAGTGGATTTTAGTTAACTCTAATGCCCTGACCACCTAAGTCGTTGGGAAACGACTTGTACTATAACTTTTTGAGATCTATTACATTATTAATGTACTTTGTAGATTTGGCAATGTATTCTTGAATATACCGATGTAAATCTTTAAAAGATAAGGACCTCGTTGGAGGATTTGTGATGGATAGAAATTGTATAAGCGTTGTTTATATGTGTAGTGTATCCAACTGTTTATGATTGAATTTTTTTTAGTATGAAAATGGTTTCAAATGTTACAGGGCGGATTGTTGTTCAAACGAACTCCTCATGTCGAAATTTTATAAAACAGGTTTTCAAACGAATCAAGTTTTATCCAAGAAAAAGATTTATTTTAAAGTTATGATTTTTATATTTTAAACCGCCGTTGCGCACGGCATCCGTGATTAACAGGGTCCCGGAGGTGAAAATCTCGGAACGGGATCGGGGCGTCACAACCTCTGTGGATGTTTCTCTCAATTAAGAGTTTACCACGTAAAAAACCCTTGTGTTGTGTTGTGTTATGCTGTGTTATGATTGATTGATTAATTTCTATTTTTAGTTCATTAATTGCATCAAATCACAAAAGGTTTTCAAGACTCTTGAAAATTAAATAAGCTTTTCTTAAAATTCAGTTTTGACATTTAAAGGTAAACTTCTGGTTTATTCTATATTTGAAAAAGGCTATCCATTGTGGGAATTTCAATATATATATATATATATATCCTTTTGATCCCAAATTAAAATATTTTCTTAATAAATAAATAAATAAATAAATATGTGAACTTTTGATGAGGACGCATGGAGTATTATTAATGAAATACTGAGGCTGGGTTAATGATAACTTGATAATCAATAGTATTGAAGTACTTTAGCTTGAGTTCATGAGATGAATAAACTCAAGTTCATCATTCATGAGATCAAGTTCATTTTTTGTGGCCCAAACAACATCTTTTTGGCTTATTTAGAGTTTATGTTTAACTTTCCTATATAATTTTTGTTCTTATAAACATTAACCTCAATGAAAAAAGGACAAAAACCAGACTGTATTTATTTTAGGGGGCAACAATTAGCACTCTTTATCAAATAAATCACTTTTTGTCTATTGACACACACCCCATTATTTTTTGGGGAATGCTAGTCTCACACTCCAAATAACTCTCTAACACTCCTTAACACATCTCAAATATAAATTTTATCTTCTTAACACTCCCATCACTCCACACTCTCTATCTCTCTCTTTTTCTACCCATCTTCTTCTCAGCTTTTTTGTTCTTCATGTATTTTTTTTTTCTTTTTTTCCTTTTCTTCGTCTACACGTGCAAGGAATAAAGGAATTAAACAACATAATCTCTCAAGCCCGGTGGAGGTGAAAGATCTAAAGTGGCTATGTGAATGTGGTTTGAGAAAAGCTTTTTTTTTTCCTTCTTTATCATCATTTACATTATGTCTTCAATTGATTGGTTTAAAGATGGGTGCTATGGATAACCAAAGTATAAATATATACTAGGTTCTTAGGAACCGAGTGGTGTTAATTATACTCAACCCAAAGGAACCGAGTGAAGCACACGTCACTCGGTCCTGTGGAACCAGATTTAATGGAACTGAGAACGGAGAACCAACATATGCTCAATACAATTAAATATGGAGGTAGGTGGAGTGATTTGATTTGTTTTTTTGAAATGTAAAGTGAGAGAGTGGAGTAGTGAGAATGTAGTGTTTTTAATTTAGATTAATATTAATTAATCTTAAAATTAAATATGGAGTGGTATGAGTGTTAAGAAGAGAGAATATGAAGTATAAGAGAGAGAGAGTGTTAGAGAATGAAATGGCATATGTCAATAGCAACCCCCTTTATTTTATACTAAATTTCATTAGCTCGCAAAAAAATAATTCGAAAATACGAAACATTATCCAGTCAATGATTGATTAGAAACCTACTGTTGACCAAGGAAAGTGACAAGTCTTTGCTTTTTACAAAGACTTTACAAAAAAAAAGGTAGGACCCCAACATAAAACATTTTGAACTGGTATAAACATTTTGGACCGGACCTATCATTTTAGGTTGGCCCTTAGACAGGATTCATAAAAGTAAGTTGGTTGGGGTTAGGCTGAACAACGCCCAACCCAAACTGTCTCGGTGAAGATCGAGACCAATTTATATATATACACTATGGTATATCTGTGCCATTTATTACGGTGAAAAAATAAAATTTGGTAATAGAATAAAAAAGAATAACATATGACCGATCTAAATCAGTAAAAGATAAGTAAGTCTATATTGAACAATGAATAAATATGTTCAATTTTCATTCTAGGAAACCTAAAAATAACTTGGTTGGACTGCCTTGTTTTAATTTATTTTAGAGGCACTTTTAATTATATTTTTTGATCTTATTTCAATCTTAACAAAATACTTTTTTAACAAATTAAACTCAACGCCATATGTAAAAATAATCCAATTGCGTCTATTGACCTTGTAGGTCTTAATCTTATTTTGATAATAATAATAACTTAATCATGTGTAAATTAACATGTTTCTTAAATTAAGTTTAGAGTTCATTTACTTAGAAATTCAAGAAGAGCATGATTTGTATAAAGAAAGCATGCCATTTGACAAGGATCATTCAATCCATATCCGATCAAGTCAACATAGCATTGGACAAGACAAGGAAGATCAATCTCATCACAATGCAATTTATGAAGATCAAGATTAAAGAAATATGCAAAAAACTTCAAGGCAAAAGCTTCAAGTGAAGATCAATTGAAGAAACAAATCGAAGCATTCAAAGACTCGACTATTCGTCAACTGAGTGAGTGCTTAGGATTTATGTAAAGTTTCTTGATAGATCATTTTTATAGCTCAAACATGTTCATACATCATTTATAGATTGATTGCAAACAAGCTTGAATTGAATTTCCCTTGAAAACATCATTCTTACAAAACCGATTTTTAAATAAATTCATATTAAATTCAAACGATCTTATTTTGAGTTTTCCTGAAAATAGGTGCCTTAGGAACTTATTTTTGAGTTCCCCAAAGCATTAGAATTAATTTTAGAACTAAAATGTAAAAGCCCAAAAATTGAGATTTTGGCCTGATGGTCAGAGGCCATCAGTCGACTGATGGATTGTGTTCAGTCGACTGATGCCTCAGAATATAGCCGTTGGATTTTTGATTTTTTACCATTTTCGGTACCAAACCTCTACCAAACCTCTCAAACGGCTATATCATATTGGGACTATATATTGGATATATAAGATACATTTTAACAAGCTTGGACAGATATACAAACTTATCTTTCATCTATTCTCATATTCAATAATTCAAGTTTTTGTATTGATCATATCTTTTATCTTTGAGCTGTATCTATTGATCAATCTTGATAACTTTAGTGTGAGCTTAAATTGTATCTATCAAACACTTAAGAGAGTTATTGTTCATTGGTGTGAATCATCAAATAATTTGTAATATTCTTTTGTGAGAGGTAAATGTCACAAGTTAGCAAGAATGAGCTTTCTTGTGTTGAGTTTTGTGAGAATAGCAATACTTGTAAGAGTGTAGTAAGACAATTACACTTGTAGATGTTTGATTTTCACCTGGAAGAAAATCGGTTTTAGTGGAAATTCTCGAGGGCACTATCCGAGTGCGGACGTATGGTTTAGATAACCGAACCGCGAGAACCAAACGTCATTGGCTCAGTCGGTTTAATCTTTCTAACTCAAGCTATTTATTTACTTGCATTATTTTTGTTAATTGCTCTTGGGATTAATTGACTACTTTGCTTTTTTCCTTGATTCATATCTAGTCTAAGTTTATTACTTAAACATTTTTCGAAAACTTTTTAATTCCGTATTTAGTTTCATAAACCCTATTCACCCCCCTTCTAGGGTGTTTTCCGACCTACAGCGTCGATCATTATGATTGAAAAATTAAATGGTCCAAAGAAATTAGACTGAGACATATGTTTTGTACTCCATTATTTGTAGAAACAAAATTGGCATAACGGCTCTACTTGTAGTACAACTTTCTTTATATTCTAGAGAACAAATCTCAGTACTGAAATTTGGCTTAGTTCTAGCTCCATAGTGAACATGTTGAATTACAAAGTCCATATTTCAAGAGTCCACTGGTGGATGAATTGTTTTGGGAAGAACTAAGATTGAATTGTTCATGTTACCAATGACCATGCATGTGACACGTTTATAGATAATTATTCGAGCTTATGACATTATCGATGCCTACAACAAATTTTTTGTAACTATTCGTAATAATGTAATTATTTAACATTATACACAACACATTTATATATGAACTATTCTCTTGTTTTTTTGCATGTTTGCTTACTAAATGTTGTTATAAATGTCCCATAAAAATGAGAGCCACACTTGGTGTAACACCCCTGCCTTAATCTACAGGATAACACCTGCATTTAAGGCATGGAGCGTTACTCACCCTTCCCAATAGAACTGGGATAGGTGAATTTGAAGAAAACAAATATACAATAACATATACATCAAGTATTCTAAACATGGAGTACATCAAAAAACGTAGTATCATGTTCAAGCATGCATCACACACACATATATATATAAACTCAAACCACATGCGTCCCCAAAAATACATATACAATCCTCGGGTTGGCCGTGGCTTCCCGGAAAAAAACATATACATATAAATCAAAAATGAACTGTATCAGAGTTTCTATTTTATCCCTGATCCCGTCACTTCCATGTCCCCATAGGACTCATGAGTACCTATAAGGATTTAAGGTAAACCGGGGTGAGCTATTTGCTCAGTAGGTGGGGGGAATAGGGAATAACGTATCAAAAACATAATTCACAGTTCATCAACAAATCATATTTTAAAAAATGCTTCGATTTAAAAACCATTGTCATATGAAACTATACGTGCTTATGCATATGTAGGTTACCTCCCTTGTGTCAACCATTAAGCCACATAGCTGGAATATATCCACATCGAACCAAACTTTATCGAGGGCCTGACCGCCCGATAAAATCATCTGTCATTTATCATAATTGGCCTATTGGCCTCAGAGAATACCGTAAGATCATAACTGAATCAGACCGTCAATCCAACGATAATATCATTACCACGGAATCATCAGTGCCTTGCGAATTTGCCTATGTTCCCGGGCTGATAGGCGGCTATACATTGCTCCCCCAGGGGTTTAGGGCTTTTCAACCCAAGGGCATCGAGCCTTGCCTATTTTTCCCATCCCGGCAAGCACCATATCGGTACAACCATCCGTTATCGAGAAACACCAGCTCTCCATTACATTCACGAACCATAGAATCCTTCCAAGAGGCAGATAATAAAACCACGAACCAAGAAATTGATCCAGAACTTGCCATGATCTTTCTATGCCTTTGGTTGACACATTAATGATGTATACAGTATGCAAACATGCTCTTTTATACAAACATCAACCAAACCGTGCCATACCCACTCAAGTACAGCCAATTCTATATCTCTTGGTGTGTATAAATCAATCAATAATTCCATTTTTCCCACAAACAATACCCACACCACCAAGAGATGCCGTATATGATTCCAATAACATATTATAATAAGTGGGTAAGGCATATCATGCTTTAAATCATGCAAACATAGCTATTTAAATCATACAAACAACATGAACTCTTCTACCTTTAAGTTTTTTAAATAAATAATGATAAAAAACAACGATTCTCGAATAATAAAAGCATAATATCAAGTTTTGAAAGCCATAGGACCCCTACCTCGAATTATGAGCGAGAAAGAAGAAGAAAAGATGGAGATTCAGGCCTTCCCTCAAACCATCCTTGCAAAAAAGATGACGAATAGTGAAATAGAGGAGAGTTTGAGTGATTTGGAGCTTAAATCTTCGATCGGGAGCGAAAACGAGCGAGAATCACTCAAGAACTCTTTACTTTCTTTCTCTAGAACTCTCTAAAAGGTGGTGGAAAGAATTGGATCGAAAATGAAGAAAAAAGGAGTCAAAACGCACTAAAAATGAAGTAAGTTGGTGCACTATTGCAGGTGCCGGGCCGGTATGCCAAAAATAGGATACCGGTCCACAGACCAAATTATCCCAAAATTTTATACGCCAGACCGGTATGCCAAAACCCGCATACCGGTCCTCAGCCAATCTTTTCCCAGAAATTCATGTGCCTGACTGGTATTCCAAAAATCCAATACCGGTTCGCGAGTAACTTTTTCCCAATTTGTTTTTGCCATAACTTCTCGCTCAGTACTCCGATTGAGACGTTCTTTATATCCACAAAAAGGTATTTCCGAGATTTATAATTTGGAAAGTTTCTCCAAATTATGACAGATAATTTCCAAATCCACAATCTCTACACAAATAAACACATTTTACATTAAAATAAGCACATAATGTTACACTTGGTTTCCATATTATATAGTTACAATGCATCTACTCAAAAAGGGAGGTTATTTGCTCAAGTAAAAAAGAAGAAAAAAAAAAGTAAAGAAACTACAAAGAGGATTCCTGAAATCTTGTACGAAAACACTTGAAACAAACACTCGAAACAAATTGAACTTAGCTATCAGTGCCCATTTGATGTACTAAGCTTGAACCTTAACATATTCGAATTAGTTTCTTGTAGGCTTTTTTTTCACGATTTTTGCTTCCTTAGCCTTTTTGATTGACGATCCACAAGACAAAACGATCAATGTGCTTTCAGCACCATTTACTCCATCTTTCGCTGAAGAAAAGTGGCCCAATGACAAATCCTAAGCCCACAACATATCCCACCGAAGCAGCACTTAAGAATTCCTATTTCTTCCCATCTTCAGGATGTGAGTGCTTGTCCTTATATATTCGTAAAGTTTCGGCAATATCACTGCAGCTTTTGTTCAACTGAGGCCCACATAATCCTTCATTTCCTTCAAATGAAGTTTATGGAAATGTTGAGAATTGGTTGGCACTCGGGATCTTTCCAGTCAACTTATTATATGAGAAATTCAAGGCTGAAAGGAATGTAATACTAGCAAGCTCCTGTGGAATTTTTTCGATTAGTTCGTTTACTGGGAGGTCTAATGATCCAAGCTATTTCAAATTTCTAAGCGAAGACTGGATTGAGCCATTTGAGAGTTTCCAGTTAAAGCAGTATAGAAGTTAATCAAGTATTCAATGTTTGTAATTCTAAACAACATCTCGGAAACATCCTTCTCCTGGTCCCAAATGGGATAAACTAGATATTCGTCCCTTTAAAATCAATTGAAGATTCATCAAAGCACTCATCATTAGTCCAATGTTTCGAATCTTACCCTATTGCCCACCCATTAAATCAATACTATATACCATTATTATCTATAGCTCGTTAATGTGGATTTGGCTCTTCTTCATTATGTGTTCCCTAATTTTTTGTCAACGCACGCCTCCATGAATGGCGCGTGGAACATTCGATTTTAGTAAGAAATAAGAGTCTTTCTTCAATTATGTATGTCATACATTAGGATGTTAATCGAGGGAAATTGGGCGAAAGTCTAATGAAGATGATCGAAATCTTCTGGTATTAGGTGTTCTAACACATGCCAAAATAACGGGTTTGACGTGGAACATTTGATATATCACCATTGATCATCACTACATTCTTTTTTGCTCTATGCTCGTGCTTACATCATCAAGAATCTTTTCAACCCTATAGTGTAATTTCTCTAGTGCAATTTCCATCCTGCTAATCGCATGAATAAACTTGAGCGAAGGAAATACATTAGGTACGTCAAAACGTCTGGTGAACTTTCATGCTTCTTTTACAACAGGCGATGAATTCATCTTGATATTTTTTTTCTTACCAAACGTTGCCTGAGAGGTGTAAATATTGTTTTTCGAACTTTGATTCTAAGCCTATAAATTTCAAATTCTTAAGCATGTTTTTGATTCCTGAGTGTTTTCTTATTGCCTTTAGTTTGGCTCAAATAATCGTGGCCATCTGTTTTTCTTATTAGTTTTCATCGACATTGTAACGAATCATTAAGGGGGACTTTTTTTTAAAAATAAAAGTTGATCTAAAAGTCTAATTAAAGAAGTTTAGCACTAGAAATCAGTGGTTGGCATTATGTATAATGATTTTATTAATTATGCATTTGTGCAGAGGTTTTTTTTTTGTGTACAACACTAAATTGTTTGTAGGTAGTGGATTGCATTTTTTAGCTCTTTATTTTTGAAGCTTACATATCTGTTTGCCCCAAAAAACACAACAACAAAAGATAAGAAACTTCTTGATTCTTTCAATAAATTAAAATAATATATGAAGGAAAAGCTACTTTGATTTTTTATATACATCCACATTAGTTGTTTCAATTTTGGACTGTCATTCTTAATAAGAAATCTAGGTCAAAGAAGAAGAAGGCCTATGGCAGGTAGAATCTAAAGTAGATTGTCCGTTCGCAGACAAGGTCTTTGATGACGAAAATCTGTTGCTAAAAACACAGTCTGCAAGAAAATTGTCTGTTTTAGGACGAATTGTAGATATATAGGGGAGGTTTAGGAGGTTTGTTTTCCTTCTTTTTTTTCCTTTTGTTTGGATGGTTGCACATGAACTATCTTAATTTTGAGCATAATGTAAAATCAGTTAGAGCATGCATTTGGCACTGGAAAATCACTCAATAATATATAATTGAAATTAACTTTAACATAAGAAAATCGTGATTGGAAGGACTTAGTATTCTTGCCCTGTATGTTTCTCTCGAAAAATTTCTTCTCTCTCTAAAATTCTCCATTTCTTCCCACTACTATGTATCACCAAGCACATGAAAATCTTGGGCCTCTGATTTCAAAGATCAGATAAATGAATCTCCAAAATTAAGGGCTTTCTTAACCGAGAAGGCCACTATATTGTGGAATGGTAATTTACACTTAAATTTGTATTTTTTGAGCTAAATATATATAAGGCCTTGACAATATATACCTAATTAACTAAGATCAAATAGGACATGATGGCCAGCTAGTATATTTCAACGAATTTATACTCCTACCAAAATGTAAATAAAAAGCATCCCATGAATTGTTGGCGCTATCGACAACATTCAATACAAAGTTTCAGAATCAATAAACTCTAAAGAGGGTTCAAATTCAATAAAAAGTTTCAATATCAAGTGAAAAGGAATAGTATATTACACCTATTTAGATAGGAACAAAACGTTGGTAATGTATATCATAAAAATATGATACGAAATGCCCTGATCTGAACAATAGTTCGTATTTTAGTTATCCTAAATTATGAAAACCAAATATTTATAGCAACGCACATGGCTGTTAAAAACAAACAGCAGATTAAGCAAGTATGTCATAGAAAGATGCATGGTGCATGTTATGATTGTCATAGTGTTTCTGTGGTTCATAAAGCCTACATGTTGGAGATAATGATATCAAAAAATAAGTAAATATATAACCCAATTGGAAATGTTTTTAATTTTAATTTTAATTTTAAGAAATGATAATGTGCCAATTGAATGTGTAACAAATAAAAGTAAGGTAATGGAACAAATACAACATGCTCATGTATGTTAGTTAAATCGTATTTTAAACTGTATTAAACCATATTTTCATATTATGGCACTAGTTTGATTGTTCAACTTTGAGCGAAGGACTTACTTGATTTATGAGGGCTATGACTAATTAATCTTTATATATAAAAATCAGGGTTACATTAAGGAAACAAATAATAATAATAATAATAATAATAATAATAATAATAATAATAATAATAATAATAATAATAATAATAATAAATGGACAAAAATGGACCTAATGTCAAAAAAATGGACCTAATGTCATGGGTGATCAAATCCTAATTAAAGACTAGATCAATAAGATCCCTTATTTATGGGAATTACAAAAGATACCTAGTTGTTAACCTTAAAGTCATTATTCTTGTTTTGATAATAACAATAGCGTTAATCATGTATAATTTAACTAAGTTCATGTTTTAAGTTATAGCCACAATAAATTGATCACACGTTGACTAAACTGAAAAGCCGGAACCAAGATTATTCACTTACAAAGATTTGCACTATCAATGTCTCACACCTCACACAACTACTTGATCAATGCACTATCAATGGCATTTCTATGAAGAACAATGACCCAAGGAAGAAAAGAAACGAAGATACAAACAAAGCCCTCGAAGACTCGTTATTTTATATTTGAGTGAGTGCTTATGTTTCCTATGTAAAGATTCATGTTTAATTCTCAATATAGCTCATACACTTTGTTTTTACACAAGTAGATTGATCAAAACAAAGTTTCTTAAAGATCTTTTCAAAACACCCTTTTGGCAAAAATCGCTTTTTGATTTAATTCATATTAAATTCTAAATGATCTTATTTGGAGTTCTAATGAAAATAGATGTCTTAGGAACCTATATTTTACCTTCTCCAAGCATTAAAATTGGTTTTAGAGCTTATTTGCAAACGTGTAAAAATTGCATTTTTGGCCTGCCAGTCAGTACTTATCAGTCAACTGATGAGCAATGCTCAGTCGACTGATGGTCCAAAAATTAGCCGTTGGATTTCTGAGTTTTTACCATTTTTGGCACCAAACTTCTACTAACTCCCTCCAAACGGCCATATGTTGTTCTAGACTATAAATACACTGTCTAAGACATATTTAAACCTTCTTGAATGATTCCTACACTATTCTCTTCATCTACATTCAATATTCAAAGATTCAAGAACATTGCTTTTGATCAATCATCCTTATTTTGAGCTGGAAATTGTTGATCAAATTGATATCTCTTAGTGTGAGCTTAAATTGTAATCTTCATACACTTGAGAGCTATTGTACATTGGTGTTAGTCACCAAATTATTTTCTTTAAATATTAAGAGAGGTTTATCTCTTAAAATAGACAGAGGTAGTTCTTGTGGTGAGTGTTGTGTGTAAGCAACATTTGTAGAGATAAATCACTTGTAAATGTTTGATCTTCACCTGGAAGAAGATTGGTATTAGTGGAAATTCTCGGAGAAGTAACCAAGCGCGGAAGTAGGGGTTAACAAGCCGAACCGTGTGGACAAAAAATCTTCGACTTCTATCGGTTCAATCTTTCTATCTCTAGCTCTATTGTTTATTGCTGCATTTGCTTTAAGATTGATATTACTTAAGTGTTTTGTTTGATTACTTGATATAGACGTTGATTAATTTTAAAAACGTTTTTTAAAATCCGATTTAGTTTTAAACACCCTATTCACCCACATCTAGGGTATTTTCTGACCTACAATTGGTATCAGAGGTTGTACTCTTGTTTTGATTTTACAATCTTAGAGTTTACGATCATGTTTATCTATCAAGGAACCGGACTTAATGAAGGTTCTTCCACCTCTAGGCCACCTCTATTTGATGGCAAAAATTATAGTTATTGAAAAAATCACATGTGTACTTTTTTTGAAGCTAGTGATTTTGAACAATGGATGGTTACATTCATTGGACCCTATGAGATTACCAAAATCGATGAAAGGGGTAATGTTACTCCTAAGTCTATTTCCGAATATGATGAGCATGACATTAAGAAAATCCAATTTAATGCTAAAGCTTTGAATTCTCTACATTGTGCATTAACCATGGACGAATACAACAAAATTTCTAGTTGTAAAACCGCCAAAGAAATTTGGGACAAACTAGAGGTTGCTCATGAGGGAACCTCACAAGTTAAGGATGACAATATTGACATGCTCGTTCATGATTATGAACTAGTCAAAATGGAGCCAAATGAATCACTTGCTTCTATGTATAGTAGGTTCTCTATTATCACTAATGCTTTAAATCTTCTTGGAAAGGTATATTCAAATGAGGACAAGATTTGAAAGATTCTTAGAACTCTTTCCAAGAAATGGAGACCCAAAGTGACGGCTATTCAAGAAGCTAAGAACCTCAAGACGCTAAGCATGGACGAACTCTTGGGTTCACTTAAAACCTATGAGAAGAAATTGGAGAGAGAAGAAGAAGGTGATTCGAAAGCCAAAAAGACACTAACTCTCAAAGCAACTCAACTAGAGGATGATGAGGAGTTGTTGGGAGGAGATGAGGATATGGCTCTTCTTTCTAGAAAATTCATAAAATTTTTAGCTAAGAAGAAGAAATTTCAAGAAAAAGGAAACAACTTTGATTCCTCATCAAGAAGGAACAATGATCGATCAATTCAACCAAGAGTTAAAAACGAAGAAGTAAAGAAGTGTTTCCAATTCCATTAACTGGGGCATTTCAAAACTAATTGCTCGGTTAGAAGAAAGGAGAAGAGGGATAAGAGGTACAAAGCTTTCAAACAAGTAAAGCATGCCCTCAAAGGCACTTGGAGTGATTCCGAAGGAGGTGAGTCTGATGCCGACTCTAGCGACGAGGAGACGGCAAACCTTTGCTTTATGGCAAATGACGATGAGGTAGACTCTATTTATGATTTATTTAGCGATGATAATGTCTCTATTAATAATGATGCACATGATGAGAATGATTATGATGAATTGTATGAAATATTTGAGGAATTGCATAGCAAGTTTGAAAACTTATCTAAAAAGTATGCAAGCCTCAAAAAGGACAATTTGATGGTTTTTAGCAAGTGTAAAACATTTGAGAAAGAAAAATTGGTTTTGAAAAATGAAATCAAAACTTTGAAGAAAGGAAAGGAGAAAGAAACTCCAAATACACTTGTAGTGGAAAATGTCAAATTGAAAGATCAAGTGGATGATTTAACTAATAGTCTAGCCAAGTTTACTAATGGAAGGGATAACTTGGATAAACTATTGGGAATGCAAAGGTGTGTATTCGACAAAGCCAGTTTGGGTTATAACCAAATTGACAACCAAAAGGATTACAAAAACTTTTTCAAAACATACACACCTCATGATCCCACTCATCTTTGCTCATATTATGGTGGAAATACTCACTATGTGGATCATTGTTACTATAGGAATGAAAGTTTTCCTAAAAGGAAGCTTTCTTGGGTTCCAAAAGGAACCATAATGTTTGCTAACCCAAAGGGACCCAACACATTTTGGGTACCAAAGGAGAAGTTACTTAAGGTTATGGTGTAGGTGTGCTTGAAAGCCAAAGGTAGCAAATCCAAATGGTTCTTGGATAGTGGATGCTCAAAGCACATGACGGGAGACAAAAATAACTTTTTGAGTCTTATTCCCAAGCGAGGAGGGAATGTGAATTTTGGAGACAACGCCAAGGGCAAAATGATCTGTATAGTTAAGGTTGGTAAGTATTCTACATGTATTGATAATGTTTTATTAGTTGATGGTTTAAAGCATAATTTACTTAGCATTAGTCAATTATGTGATAAGCGCTATGAAGTCATCTTTAAATCTGATCGTTGCATTGTTAAGAATGTTAGTGACGATTCCATCTTAGTTGTTGCTTATAGGACTGACAATGTGTATACTCTTGAGCTTGATGATTTATCACAACAAGATGTTAAATGTTTATCCGCTATTAGCGATGTATCTTGGTTATGGCATAGAAGATTAGGACATGCTAATATGGACTTAATTCACACTTTGTCTAAGAAAGAACTAGTTAAAGCATTGCCTAAAACCAAATTTGTTAAAGATAAAATTTGTGATACATGTCAACTTGGTAAACAACACAAATCTTCATTGAAGTCTAAAAAGGATATTACTACAATTAGACCGCTTGATATGTTGAATCTTGATTTGTTTGGTCCTATTTCGGTTGCTAGTCTAGGTGGCAAATTGTATACTCTTGTTATTGTTGATGATTTCACTAGATTTTCTTGGGTGTTCTTTCTTTCCCACAAAAGTGAAACTCCACACGTTTTTGCTAAATTTTGTAGAAAAGTTCAAAATGAAAAATGTGTTTCTATTGTGCATGTTAGGAGTGATAGAGGTAGAGAATTCGATAATATTGATATTGAGAACTTTTGTGATAAGCATGGTATTGATCATAACTTTTCGACACTTAGAACTCCTCAACAAAATGGTGTTGTTGAAAGAAAAAATAGATCTCTTTAAGAGATGTCTAGGACTATGCTAAATGAACATTCTTTGCCGGAATATTTGTGGGCGAAAGCCGTTAACACCGCATCCTATGTGATTAATCGTACTATTATTCGTAAAAGGTTAGATAAGACACCTATGAATTAGGGAATGACAAGAAACCAAATATTGCATATTTTAAGGTTTTTGGTTGCAAGTGTTTTATTTTGAATGATCGTGATCGCTTGAGAAAATTTGATGCTAAATCCGATGAAAGAATTTTTCTTGGTTATGCCACTAATAGTAAAGCGTATAGAGTTTATAACAAGAAAATTTTAGTAGTCCAAGAGTCTATGCATGTTGTATTTGATGAGTAAAATCCTTTCTCACCCATAGTATGTTCCAATGATGATGTTGAAATTATCCAAAAGGTTTCGGATATTCAAATTAATGATACATCTAAGGAAGAAACTTCGAGTGCTTAAGCTCCTCCCAAGGAGTTAGAAAACACAACCGAGCAAAACTCGAATGATTTGCCTAGGAGTTGGAAATTTGTGTCCAACCACCCTATTAATCAAATTCTTGGAGAGCCATCTAGTAGGGTTATGACTAGATCATCCTTAAGAAATGTATGGAATAATGTGGCATTTGTTTCTCAATATGAGCCCAAAAACATAAATGAAGCCGAACAAGATAAATCTTGAATGATGGCTATGCAAGAAGAGTTCAATCAATTTGAGAGAAACAAAGTGTGGACACTTGTTCCCAAACCTAATGATCACACCATTATAGGTACTAAATGGGTCTTTCGTAATAAAAAGGATGAAAGTGGTGTAATTGTTAGAAATAAAGCTAGACTTGTTGACCCAAGGATACAATCAAGATGAGGGCATTGACTATGAGGAAACATATGCACCCATTGCACGTCTAAAAGAAATTCACATGCTACTTGCTTATTCATGTTTTAAGAACTTTAAATTGTATCAAATGGATGTGAAAAGTGCTTTCTTGAATGGTTTTATTGAAGAGGAAGTTTATGTGAAACAACCTCCTGGTTTTGAAAATCATGTTTATCCGGATTATGTGTTTAAATTATCTAAAGCTTTGTATGGCTTAAAGCAAGCACTTATAGCATGTATGATAGACTAAGTTCATTTTTAATTAACAATGGTTTTGTTAGAGGTAAAATTGACACTATTCTATTTATTAAAAATCATGATAATGCTACGCTACTTGTACAAATCTATGTTGATGACATTATCTTCGGTTCTACTAACGATAGTCTTTGTAAGGATTTTTTCACATGTATGCAAAAGGAATTCGAAATGAGCATGATGGGAGAGATGAATTACTTCCTTGGATTACAAGTGAAGCAATGCAAAGAAGGCGTTTTCATCAATCAAGAGAAGTACGTGAAGGAACTTTTGAAGAAGTTCGACATGGAAGGCGCAAAATCCATGAGTGCTCCTATAAGTTCAACTTTGAAGCTCGACAAAGATGAGATTGGTAAAAGTGTAGACATCAAGAAATATCGAGGTATGATCGGTAGCTTATTATATTTGACGGCCTCTAGGCCGGATATTATGTTTAGTGTATGTCTTTGTGCACGATTCCAAGCGGATCCTAAAGAAACACACGTACTAGCCGTTAAACGGATATTTCATTATCTTTCGGGTACTAGTTCCTTGGGTTTGTGGTACCCAAGAGAGAACACTTTTGACCTAATAAGTTACTCCGATGCGAATTTTGCCGTTGCAAAATCAATAGGAAAAGCACTAGTGGCACTTGTCATTTTCTAGGACACGCACTAGTATTTTGGTCAAGCAAGAAACAAAATTCGGTGGCCCTCTCAATGGCCGAAGCGGAATATGTGGCGGCTGGAAGTTGTTGTGCACAAACTTTGTACATTAAACAACGACTAGAAGACTTTGGAATTAGTCTTAGCCACATTCCCATTAAATGTGATAACACAAGTGCTATTAGATTGACCAAAAATCTCATACAACATTCACGTACTAAGCAAATTAAGATAAGATATCATTTTATTCGTGATCATGTGCAAAAAGGTGATGTTAATATTGAATTTGTTGGCACCGAATCGCAATTTGTGGATATTTTCACAAAACCACCTCCCGACGATCGCTTTTGCACTATTCGTCGTGAACTTGGTATGACTAGAGCATGTGATATCTAGCTGACCAAAATATTCATGTATATTGATCAATTTAACTTGTTTCTAAAGCTTACAAAACTATGATGTTAATTGATTAATTTTTGCGAAATAAGCATCCAAGTATCTTGCACTTCATTTACATGTTATATCGTGTACTAATATTTTTCTTATAGTATGAATTTTGCTTAAAATTGCAAATTCTAGTTCCATATGGCCTAAAGAGAAAAATGTGCAAATCTGGGCAAAGTTGGATGATCAGTCGACTAAGGGATGATGGTCAGTCGACTAAGCCTCAACCAGTCGACTGAAGGGCCTTCATCAGTCGACTGATATTTGGCTGAGAGCAGTTCTTTTAACCCCTATTTTTCCCAACTCCCTTCTCTATCTTTTTCGAGCTTTTCCTCTCCAAAAACACTATAAACCTTCACAAATCCACCTAGCCCTCTAAACTCTTCACCAAAACACCTTTTAAACCAAAAGGTTTTATCATCCTACACCAAATCAACCACAAATCACACCTATTTCACCTCATATCACTCAAACCCATCTTATTATTTCTCTAACCCTAACCCTAGCCCCCATTGTTAATCTTCCACCCATAACTCTATCTTACACCAAATTTCTTTACAAATTCATCTCACTTCATCCATACAACCAATTACTTACCCTTTTCCTTCATCCAAACAAATTTTTACCCCAAAAATTTTAAATTTTTTTCTTAAACCCTAACTATTCAAAACCTATATCCTTCACCCCATCTCCCTAGATATGTCTTAAGGACCTCCCTCACGTTTCCCTCGCAAGATTGTATCGAGAGTAGGTGCATCTTCGGCTATTCCATCGCAAATACCATTGCCGCCATTGTTCATATCCAACGAAGTTGAGGAGAAATTCAACACCGACTATGTTAATCGTACTATCGTTGAAGGTAAACAATTCAATATAGATTTATTCTCTTCTAATGGTTTGAATATCACTGCCCTTTTTTGTAACCAAGTGTGAGAACCCGCGTTCTCGACACCCAGGGTCCTTGTGGGCGGCGATTTCGTTGTTGCTTTGAAAATCAATTTTGAAAAGAATAAGAGTCGCCAGTTTGTTTTACTAAACAAACAAAAAAGGTTTGTGTAAAAGAAGGGTATTTATGGACTAAATATCCTCTTATACACAATATATGCGAAACCAGTTGATTCGAAGGTTCGGGGATTAAGTTACGAATCGGGAAGGTGTTAAGCACTCAATTCGCCCTTTCGGTCTCTTGAGTAGGATATGCGTTTGTTATAATTCAGTTTTTGCATGCTATTGCTATTACTTTACAGCTTTTTGTGTTTGCCTTAGAAATCGGGATATTGGGGATGGGATGAAAACGATATGTTTCCTAGTTTGCCCAGGATTTTGAAAATAAGTGTGTGATTTGAAAAAGAGAGTTTGATAATAATAGATGCAATGAAACAAGTGGTTTTGTAAAGAATTGGGCTTTTCGAAAATTGATTCAATGTGAAATCTTATATTCAATGTGACATGAGGCGACTTGACCGATCGTGTACCATAGTCTATTAATTAAACCGGTATAGATGGCACTAGTGCTCTCATAATCAAGTATTTATCACATATACACCGCAATCTATGAGTTAGATTGGATATATAGCGATTATCGATTCCTCGTATAATAATACCTCAAATTCGGACTTTTGAAAAAGTAAGAAAGTAATAATACTATTTTGGAATTGGATTAGGGTTTATTATACACCTTTGGTTTTGAAAAACAATTTGAAAAGGGGTTCTAAAAAGCTATCAAGTGATAAAAATTATGCACACGAGAGTATGAATTATAAAACTAACGAATAAATAAAAGAAGAAAGAGAAAATTATACCTGAGCCTCCTTGGAGGGAGAGAGGAAGGGTCTCTTGTTGTGTATCACAAAATCCCCTTGATTGTTGATGAAAAATATGAATGGAGTGGGGGTCTATTTATAGTTGAAAAAATGCATGGAGAGCAAAAAAAGAGATTGCAACGAGGACTCTTGGAGCTTATAAAAAAACCTTGCCACCGTTGGATCATGCTGATTTTTGGATAAGTGTTGGAAATAGAAGTCTTATAGATCGTATCAAAATTTCAGGTCGATCAGAGTTTGGAAAGGTCTCATTTTATTTTAATTTACTATGAAGAACATTTTGACTAGAATTGCACGATATATGAATTGATTCTTGATGATCCCATGTCTTACAAAGCTGAATTTTGAATATGTTCTTTCCCACGATAAGACCTATCTACTGACCAAACTTCAAACCATTTTAACTTCATGAAGGCCTCCATTTGATCACCCGAAATGAACTCATGGTTTTCTGAATTTTCGGAGATCCGACCGTCAGATCGAGCTGATTTTCGAGTATGCTACTCCTTATGGTAATGTCTAATAACCCTCAAAGTTTTAGAATGATCAAAATTGGAAAACTCCTTTCATAAGTTTCCAAGAGTTTTGACGATTTTCGATTTTGACAATTTATTGTAATTCTCGTAACTTCTCATCTGAGCGTCTTTTCGGCTTCCTTCTTTGACTGCATCACACGTACATAGTAGGTGTGCAACTAGAAATGCTCGTGCATGCATGCGTTCTTTCTTTTTTAAAGTTCAGGATTATTGCGGGGGTCGCAAAATGAGGTGTTCACAGACCCTCTCGGCCTGGGTTCTTTGTGAAGCAAAGAAACCAGGACGATAACGAGAATGCATTATTTTGCGGCACTTGTATGAATCACAAGTGATATTTTAAAAATAATGCGATGCAAATGATGTCGTGCTCTGCTGTTTATTTTCGCTGAGGATGGATGGGCGATGTTTGGAACATATCATGTGCCTTACTGTGATGTGTGAACCATGTAGAAGGTTGAGCCCCCTGCTTTAGCGAATTGTGCTAGCCGCGTAGAGGGTAAGCCACTGCTTTAGCGAACTTATAAGCCGTGTAGAGGGTGAGCCGCTGCTTTAACGGGTTTGTGAGCCGTGTAGAGGGCGATCCCCTGCCTTAACGGGCTTGTGAACTGTGTAACGGACTTGTGAGCCGTGTAGAGGGTGATCCCCTGCTTTAACGGACTGTGAACTGTGTAGAGGGTGAGCCTCTGCTTTAACGGACTTGTGAACCGTGTAGAGGGTGATCCCCTGCTTTAACTGACAGTGTGAACCGTGTACAAGGTGAACCCTTGTTTTAACGAACTGTGAACCGTGTAGAGGGTGATTCCCTACTTTAACGGACTGGTGAGCCATGTAGAGGGTGAGCCCCTGCTTTAACGGACTTGTGAACCGTGTAGAGGGTGAGCCCCTGCTTTAACGAACTGGTGAACCCCTGCTTTAATGGACTGTGTGAACTGTGTAGAGGGTGAGCCCTTGCTTTAACGGACTTTGAACCGTGTAGATGGTGATCCCCTGCTTTAACAGACTGGTGAACCGTGTAGAGAATGAGCCCCTGCTTTAACGGAATGTGAACCGTGTAGAAGGTGAGCCCCTGTTTTAACGGACTGTGTGAACCGTGTAGAGGGTGAGCCCCTGCTTTAAGGGTCTATGTGGGATTGTTCTGTCAGTGATTCTAGTATGGTGTATATTTGTTGGGGATATGATGATTGCTTGTATGCTGGCTAAGAATTGATGGTATGATGATTGATGACCTGTTGGGGAGATGAGACTTCCTACTGGCTAGGATAAAGGTTTAGAGTTGATGATCTGCTGAGGATATGAGAACTCGTACTGGCTTGGATAATGGTTGATGTGCGGGTTGACGATCTGCTACGGAAATGGGAAATGAGAATTCCTACTAGTTAGGATAATGGTTGAGGGTTGATGCGGATGAGGTGAAAGTATCTGAGAAGACATAGAGAGAGAGTTTTGGTGTGATCTTTTTTTTTTTTAAAATAATTACTTTTGGCTGGCCTCTTTATTCTTGAGAAAGGATCGAGTTACGTTCTCTCGATTCTCGAACCTCATGTATGAATTTTGGACTTCGCCTCTTGCTCAGTTTTCGTGGCATTTTTTTTGTCACTAGGGTGCGATTCTGCTTATTATTTTCCGACTTCGTGAGAGGAGAATTTTTTGGGCCGGCATCATTTTCTGTTTTTCAATGCCCTTATTCTTCCTTAATTGATCGAAAGCTTTTTGATGCAGCTTATTTTTTATTTTATTTTCTCAAGGTTAGCAACCTTCCTCACCCAAGACGTAGCCCTGGGCTTTTTAGCCTAGCTGTTACTCTTGGTATGGCTCTCGCTGCCATCTTTTTTCCTTTTCTGTTTTTTCAATATTCTTTTCTTTTGGCACTGTGGGATTTATCCTCTTTTCTACTATTTCAATTTTTTCTTATACCCACTTTGTTTTCTCTCACTTTGTCAGGTTTTCTGAGCATCGTCGTCCTTGCAATTTTGAGAATGTTTACTTTGAAAGTTCGCATTTGATATCGACGTACTGTGTTTGTAATTTTCGGTCCGAGAACCTTTGGGCGCGTATCTTGAAGACTTCTTGGGCGAGAAGAAGTTAGGCCAAAAGTCCTTTTTGTGGAGGCTTGTTCCCTGTATTTTTTACAAAATTTTCTCATTCCAGTCTTTCTCTCTATCTGTCTTTCTCTGATATCCTCTCAAATGGGGCTTTTTGGTTTTGGAGAAGGCTTGAGTTTGCCTGTAGGAAGGGCTTTAGTATGTGCCTGTGGAAAGGGCTAGGTTGGTGCCTGTAAAAGGGGCTTGGATGGTGCATGTAGAAAGGGCTTTGGATTGGTGCCTGTAGAAAGGGCTTTGGATTGGCACAGATTGTAGCAATGGCTTTGGATTTGCCTGTAGAAAGGGCTTGGATTGGTGCCTATAGAAAGGGCTTTCGAATGGTGTTTGTAGAAAGGGTTTGGGATTTGATTGCCCTGTAGAAAGGGCTTTGATTGGTGCCTGTAAAAAGGGTTTGGGATTCGATTTGCCTGTACAAAGGGCTTGTGAAGTGATTCGCCTCTCTGGGATACTTTATGAAGTGATTTGCCTCTCTAGGAGGGCTTATGAAGTGATTTGACTCTCTGGGAGGGCTTATGAAGTGACTTGCCTCTTTAGGAGGCCTTGTGGAGTGATTTGACTCTCTGGGAGGGCTTATGAAGTGACTTGCCTCTCTGGGAAGGCATGTGATCTTATCATGACGATCTGGTCGATGATGGTGGTGTGACTAATCATCGAGGTATATACCAGGATGCGGTGGTGATGCCTGTCTGGTAGGCCATGGAGCTTAGTGCCTATCTGTTGCGCAATACACTTATGCAAGTGTTCATGTGTATGCCAAATGTCATGCTTTCCTAAATTTCAAGTATTCGCATACTTCTTAAATCATCGTACCATTATTTTTAAAAACTTGGTTTTAAAGAGGTTTTGAATCTTAAGTTGCCTGATTTATGAAGTATGTTACGTTACTTGAAATTATCTAAGTGTAGATACATGCATGCAAGACCGACAATTTTTCGAGAATATAGCAATACTGAAAAGGCAAATATTGATTTTCGATCAATCAGTGAGTGAGTGCAAGGTGATATCGGTCACAAGAGAAATGGCGTGCTTCCGTCTTGGGATTCTGCTGATCTTGCGTCATGCTTCCATCTTGACACGTTTTTCTCTGCTTTTTGATTCTTGGGCCTATCAAAATCCATCCGAGTTACTACTTTTGCTCATACCTACATTCTCAGGAGGATTACCGACGTTCTTCAAAGGTAGAATTTCTGATTCTGCTGATAGGATGATCATGAGGTTGTGATGGTGTGGGTTAAGGCACCCTCAGTGCGAATGATAAATGGAGAGGCTAGTCTTGGGGGAGTGGGTCGGGTCTTATTGTCGATACCCTCAGTAGATGTACCCTTGGCACCCTAAATATGTGCGAACGATGATGGTGAGGCTAGTCTTCGGGGAGTTGTTATGGTCTTCTTGTCGAAACCCTCAGTGCATATACCTTCTGTACCCTCAGTGTATGTGAACGATGATGGTGAGGCTAGTCTTCGGGGAGCTGTTATGATTTGAATCAAGGATGGCTTGAGGATTATAGTTTTGAAGGGGTTGGTTATATTTAGGGTTCAATTAGGCGGTTTCAGGATCTTGCGCCAGTGGTAAAACGATGTTGGCAAGGGCCACAGGAAGTGTGTGTTTGATGTTGGCATGAATTGGGATAATGTATTAGAGAATGTTAGGTGGAGGTACTGGGTCTCGAGTTTGGTTGCCTTCGGCTGGGTATGGATTTGGATTGAATTGGTTTGGTTCAGCAGGTGTTCTGACAGTGATTAGGGCTCAAGATGGGCTTGGGTGGCCACTTGGTGATCCTTCATGATGGCTACAAACTCGGTCAAATCATCGATTAGATGATAGAGGTGTTCAAGGGTTAAGGTGCCACCCTCATTTTGTGGGAGAACATGGACCAGGCGGTGGATCCGCTGCACGAGAAGCTTCACCGTAATTACCCTCAGTATTGTCGACCCCGGTTTGATGAAGTAGTAGCTCGGTGTTACAATGAGGAGGCATGATCGGTAGTGAATCTGATTTCGTGAGTCATCTAGTTTGAATCTCTGAGAGCCTAGCCAACCAGTGCCAGCAGTAGATAATCGGAGTGTGGTGAAGAATGGGGAGAAAAAAGTCGGGGATTAACCAAGAAATGAATATTTTGCCATGGGTTGCATAATTCTCGAAAAACTATGACTCGACAGGAAAATAAAATCGAAAACCACTTTTTGGCGATTAGCAAAAACAAACCAACAGCAACAACTTAAGAGGCCCATAGATAGGTTTAAGGTAGGAATATGATTCCCGGGGTGCCCTTATAACCTTCCAATTTTAAAAATCAATTTTCGGAAAATTCATTTTGGAAATGACTCATTTTTTGAAAAACATTTTAAAAAATATTTTGGAAAATCGGGAAGTTCTCTCATATTAGAGTTATTTTTTCATGAAAATAGTGATAGAAAAATTCTCACTAATGAGTTTTAATAAGGGATTTCTACGGACGGGGTTGGACAGCCACCGGCCTTACTTGCCAAACCAAGAGTGGTATGCATGACAAGGCCTTTCGTTCACTAATCTCACGACTGACGGTCAGAAAAACATGCAGAAATTCACGTGTACTAGGCTGACACATCCTATATGCAAGTGTGGTTGATGAGGGTAAGGTTTAAGGCTCCCTCTTATTTGGCAAGTCTTGCTATATACCCCAAGGGCGAGTACGTGTAAGGACCTTTTGATATACATTCTGGGTACGTGAGTGTTCTCGTCACTCGATATACCTCAGTTTGGTACTTGGCCAAAGAGAGTGGTCCCATGCGCTTTTGGCTAGTGTAGACCCGTAAATCCACGGCCTAGTAACGACTTTGGTCTTGAGGTTGATAGGGTAAATTCACACTCGCGATAATGCATGATGATAGTGGGTATGATGATAGTGGGTGTGGGCAAAATAACAATTATGGGGGTACATTATGATAATCGCTTTAGGGTTTGTTCGAGTACTTTCAATTTTTACTTATGAAAAGATTTTTCTCAAACAATTATTACAAATAAAAAGGGAATCAGGGTATCCACCAAAATCGCATCTATGTTATCCTATGACTAAGGCCGGAAAGAAAAAAAAATGCAAACAAAATTATCCATGCATATTCTACTTTTATTTAGAGTCTAATCCTCTTAAAAGTCCCCAGCAGAGTCGCCACTGTGAGAACCCGCGTTCTCGACTCCCAGGGTCCTCGTGGGCGGCGATTCCGTTGTTGCTTTGAAAATCGATTTTAAAAATAATAAGAGTCGCTAGTTTGTTTTACTAAACAAACAAAAAAGATTTGTGGAAAAGAGAAGTATTTATGGACTAAATATCATCTTATACACAATATATGCGAAACCAGTTGATTCGAAGGTTCGGGGATTAAGTTACGAATCAGGAAGGTGTTAGGCACCCAATTCGCCCTTTCGGTCTCTTGAGTAGGATATGCGTTTGTTATAATTCAGTTCTTGCATGCTATTGCTATTACTTTACAGCTTTTCGTGTTTGCCTTAGAAATCGGGATATTGGGGATGGGATGAAAACGATATGTTTCCTAGTTCGCCCAGGATTTTGAAAATAAGTGTGTGTGATTTGAAAAAGAGAGTTTGATAATAATAGATGCAATGAAACAAGTGGTTTTGTAAAGAATTGGGCTTTTCAAAAACTGATTCAATGTGAAACCTTATATTCAATGTGACATGAGGCGACTTGACCGATCGTGTACCATAGTCTATTAATTAAACCAATATAGATGGCACTAGTGCTCTCATAATCAAGTATTTATCACATATACACCGCAATCTATGAGTTAGATTGGATATATAGCGATTATCGATTCCTCGTATAACAATACCGTAAATCCGGGCTTTTGGAAAAGTAAGAAAGTAATAATACTATTTTGGAATTGGATTAGGGTTTATTACACGCATTTGGTTTTGAAAAACAATTTGAAAAGGGGTTTTAAAAAGCTATCAAGTGATAAAAATTATGCACACAAGAGTATGAAATATAAAACTGACGAATAAATAAAAGAAGAGAGAGAAAATTATACCTGAGCCTCCTTGGAGGGAGAGAGGAAGGGTCTCTTGGTGTGTACCACGAAATCCCCTTGATTGTTGATGAAAAATATGAATGGAGGGGGGTCTATTTATAGTTGAAAAAATGCTTGGAGAGTAAGAAAATAGATTGCAACCAGGACTCTTGGAGCTTATCGAAAAACCTTCCCATCGTTGGATCATGCTGATTTTTGGATATGTGTTGGGAATAGAAGTCTTATATATCATATCAAAATTTCAGGTCGATCAGAGTTGGGGAAGGTCTCCTTTTATTTTAATTTACTATGAAGGACATTTTGACTAGAATTGCACGATAGATGAATTGATTCTTGATGATCCCATGTTTGACAAAGCTGAATTTTGAATATGTTCTTTCCCATGATAAGACCTATCTACTGACCAAACTTCAAACCATTTTAACTTCATGAAGGCCTCCATTTGATCACCCGAAACGAACTTATGGTTTTCTGAATTTTTGGAGATTCGACCGTCAGATTGAGCTGATTTTCGAGTATGCTACTCCTTATAGTAATGTCTAACAACTCTCAAAGTTTAAGAATGATCAGAAAATGGAAACTCTTTTCACAAGTTTCCAGGAGTTTTGACGATTTATGGTTTCGACAATTTTTTGTAATTCTCGTAACTTCTCATCCAGGCTTCTTTTCGGCTTCCTTCTTTAACCTGCATCACACATACATAGTAGGTGTGCATCTAGAAATGTTCATGCATGCATGCGTGCTTTTTTTTTGGAGTTCGTGATTCTTGCGGGGGTCGCATGTCTATAAGAGACAATGTGTATCCACGCTTAGTTAGATTGTTCTATGCCATCCTTGATCACCCATTACTTGAATCCGGATGTCCAAACATGTTTAGACTTGCTACTTTGCTAAATAGACGCATGATTACTTTCTCTAAAGCCGATTTAAGTAGAATTTATCACTTTCCCACCGAAAATGTAACGGACGTACCGTCTAACTTTGGCAATTTACTTGGGTATGAGAAAGCCGCGGCCCTAGCCCTCATTCTTAAAAGACGCTATAGGCACCACAACAGTGGTGCGGGACTCGAAATCAACGTCTATAATTACCTTGCAAAACTAACTCATTCACTCTATACTCGGGTATTCAATTATTCTAAGATAAGGTAGTTGGGCTTCGGTAAATGCATTGGACACTTTTTTGGTGTGGGCAATAGTTATAGGACACAAGCTCAATTATGCAAATCTTATGTTTCATCATCTTTTTGACATAACTAGCCGTAAGAAACAAGGCTTGGTTTATGGAATGGCTCTCACTCGCTTATTTCAATTTTATGATATCAACCTCAATGATGAAACCGATGTCATTGTTCCCACGGATAATGAGACCTACACTGCCAAAACTACTGGCAAAATGGGATATCACATTGAAGACGGTGAATGGATTTCGAATGATCCTCTTGACGGTAATGAGGATGACGAAAGTGATGATAATGAGAATTTGGCTCAAACTGAACCCATGGAACAAGACGTACCTCCTCAAGGAACTTCCTCACAAGCTCCCACTAGTTCCCACTAGTTCCCACTAAGCTACTCACTCGACTAATCCAAATGAAGCCATCTTGCAAGCCATCCAAAATCTCTCGGTGACCATGGACAATCGGTTCAACCGTATTGAGGAAAGGCAAAGAGCACATGAAGCCGCATTCCTCCACTACCACCCCGACTATGTCTTTCCACCATGGAATCCGTGGCATGGCAATCAAGGATGGGGTCAATGGCCACCAGACGAGTAATATCTCTCTCTCTCTCTCTTTCTTTTTGATTATGACAAAGGAGGAGAAATAAATAAGTGTTTGGTACACATTTTTTCTATTATGCTTTTCTATCAACTTAAGTCTTATGTTTTTATTATTGGTTTTTAATATGGTTTTAACTATGGTATTTTATTCCTAGTTGAACATTAGTTAAAGTTTGCAGTTTTAATTATGATCTTGCAATGCTTTGAAATCTTGTTTATGCATGCTTGTTATATTTTATTTTATGCATAGTTTAAGGGGGAGTTTTCCCTTTAGAAAACTCAACTTATGATATTAATCACAAACACACATTAATCTATTGTCATCATCAAAAAGGGGGAGATTGTTGACCTTAAAGTCACTAATCTTGTTTTGATAATAACAATAACGTTAATCATGTGTAATTTAACTAAGTTCATGTTTTAAGTTATAGCCACAATAAATTAATCACACGTGGATTAAACCGAAAAGCCGGAACCAAGATTATTCAACTATGAAGATTTGCACTATCAATGTCTCACACCTCACACAACTAATTGATCAATGCACTATCAATGGCATTTCTATGAAGAACAATGACCCAAGGAAGAAAATAAATGAAGATTCAAAAAAAGCCCTCGAAGACTCGTTATTTTATATTTGAGTGAGTGCTTATGTTTTCTATGTAAAGATTCATGTTTGATTCTCAATATAGCTCATACACTTTGTTTTTACACAAGTAGATTGATCAAAACAAAGTTTCTTAAAGATATTTTCAAAACACCCTTTTGGCAAAAATCGCTTTTTGATTTAATTCATATTAAATTCTAAATGATCTTATTTGGAGTTCTAACGAAAATCGATATCTTAGGAACCTATATTTTACCTTCACCAAGCATTACAATTGGTTTTAGAGCTTATTTGCAAAAGTGTAAAAATTGCATTTTTGGCCTGCCAGTCAGTGCTCATCAGTCGACTGATGG
Organism: Lonicera japonica; assembly: GCA_021464415.1. Classification (NCBI taxonomy): domain Eukaryota; kingdom Viridiplantae; phylum Streptophyta; class Magnoliopsida; order Dipsacales; family Caprifoliaceae; genus Lonicera; species Lonicera japonica. The sequence continues at coordinate 56,986,102 of CM038467.1, forward strand.
TCACTCAGTCGACTGATGAGCCTTGCTCAGTCGACTGATGGTCCAAAAACTAGCCGTTGGATTTTTGATTTTTACCATTTTTGGCACCAAACTTCTACCAACTCCCTCCAAACGGCCATATGGTGTCCTAGACTATATATACACTATCTAAGACATATTTAAACCTTCTTGAATGATTCCTACACTATTCTCTTCATCTACATTCAATATTTAAAGATTCAAGAACATTGCTTTTGATCAATCATCCTTATTTTGAGCTAGAAATTGTTGATCATATTGATATCTGTTAGTGTGAGCTTAAATTGTAATCTTCATACACTTGAGAGCTATTGTACATTGGTGTTAGTCACCAAATCATTTTCTTTAAATATTAAGAGAGGTTTATCTCTTAAAATAGCAAGAGGTAGTTCTTGTGGTGAGTGTTGTTTGTAAGCAACATTTGTAGAGTGAAATCACTTGTAAAGGTTTGATCTTCACCCGGAAGAAGATCGGTATTAGTGAAAATTCTTGGGGAACTAATCGAGCATGGAAGTAGGGGCTAACAAGCCGAACCGTGTGGACAAAAAATCTTCGACTTCTATCGGTTCAATCTTTCTATCTCTAGCTTTATTGTTTATTGCTACATTTGCTTTGAGATTGATAGTACTTAAGTGTTTTGTTTGATTACTTGATATAGACTTTGATTAATTTTAAAAACGTTTTTTAAAATCCGATTTAGTTTTAAAAACCCTATTCACCCCCTTCTAGGGTATTTTCTGACCTACACTAGTAACACCAAATAGTATTAAAAAAATGTGACAATTAGTAGTTCACCTCTTGAATTCATCTTAATTAGTTGTTAGGCATATCAAGAGATTGAAATTAGTACTTAGTCCCTCTTCCTTTAAATACTTAAAAGCTTCCAAAAATTGATAATATATTAAGACTAATATACCATTTTCAATCAAATATTAATTTTGATTCCTAATATTACGAATTAAACAAAAGACAAGTTGACTATTATTATTTTCCATAATTATCTTGATAAAATTCTGCATAATTATATGTTCATTCTAAGAACCGTACGTCAAGTTTTACAATAGGTGTCTGTAATTATATGTTCATACCACTGATTTTTTGAAATATTGTATTGTGCAGGATGATTGTAGTCTAAAATAGATAAATAAAACAAATATCAAGGATTGTTTATCAGCAAGATTCTAATTTGTATAATAATAGATAAGAATGTATCATTGTAGGTATCTGGATCTGTATTAGGATAAGGTTGTATCTGTCTTGCAATGGTTATAAGTGTATTCAATCGTGTAATATTGTAGAGTAAAATGACTAAATGTAATGAGTTGTATTATCAAGTAATTGAAAAGATCAATCGTTAGAATATAAAATAGTAGCATGCATGGACGTTTTGTATCTCAAGGTAATGTTAGGGGCGGAGCGATGTGGAGGCCAGGAGGGGCCATGGCTCCACTTGGACCTTTGGTAAATTTTTACATAGCAAAGGAGCCTAAATGGATCAGGGTAAAAGTTAGGGTTCGTTCGTGTAAGTGAGGGTTTTAGAGACCTATGTGCAATGAGATTTAATTAAATGTTTCGGGGGCGGGTTTTGTAATTTTATACTGTTCGGTGTAAGAGGAACAAAGGAGGGAGCTTCATTCCCCCCCCCCACCAGCTGCAGCTTCTCTCTTTTTTTTTTCACAATCCTTTTCGCACTATAATATACAAAAATAAAATTATATGCTTTAAAAAAGATACATGAATTTATACGAATACAAAAGGGTCCCAACAAATTTTTGCCTAGAGCCGGGCCGGCCCTGATTTGGCCCCATTTGAATGATATTTCTAGTTCCGCCACTGGTAATGTAAGTAATGAATTCTATAGAAAAATATCGAAAAACCACGAATCATAAAAGACATTTAAAAATTGATTAATTATTACCTGGATCAACTTATATTTGCATTGATGGGTGTGTACACGTATATTGATTGACGAACAGTACGTTATTGCATATCGAAAAGTTTTGGTGGCCTCTTCCGGCGAAATAAACAGTCACAACCTTTGATAGACTATTAACATGCATGTATAAATTGATGCACCATAATCCAATTAATCCACTAACTCCACTCATTTACGTCGTTAATCAAACCGTATCCATCAACAACAAATAATAGTTATGTCTCTAGAGAAGAAGAGATCCTTCAAGAGATCAACCTCATCGCCAGCTATTTAGAACATAGCAAGGTACAAGGTTCCTTTCTGACACACCACTCGATCCCTTCACCACAAAAATTTATCACCCTACATAAACTTTCATCTGTTGATAATTTGAATAACCCAGACAAAGTTGCGATCAGATTTTTTTTCAAATTCCACTGGATTGTCAAAATCGGTCGATTTCGATAGCAAAACGACCTTTGATCGTCTTGATTTTTTGCACAATAATTGTAACTTTGTCTTCCGAACAACATATTCAAAAATCAATCTAATCCAACGGTTCGATCAAAATTTATAATAAGAACACGCATAAATGTAAAAAAAAACATATATAATATATGTATTTAAAATTCAAAATTGCAAAGTGTATATTCCTTTTCCAATTAGAAATTTTAAATCAACGTTTAAGTATGTTATTATAGAAACTAACATTTGAATTGCAGTTATTACTTAATTTAATTAAATTAGTAAACTCACGAAATCAATAATATGTTTTCCTTTTTCAATTCAAAATTTAAATATATAAATCTCAATTAATAAATCCTAATAGTAAGCAAGTGTTAAAACTTTCTAAAATCCACTTAAAGGCGAAAATAGTCATTTACACAATGCCCTCCATATTTGATTAATAGTATTAAAGGAAACCCTAGGTCAAATGGTCAATCTAGGGATGTACCACTAATTTCTGAAACTAGGTGATCCTTTATTTTTTTAGCTTACAAAATTTAAATATATAAATCTCAATTAATAAATCCTAATATTAAGCAAGTGTTAAGACTTTCTAAAATCTACTTAAAGGTCAAAATAGTCATTTACACAATGCCCTCCATATTTGATTAATAGTATTAAAGGAAACCTCAGGTCAAATGGTCAATTTAGGGATGTACCACTAATATGTTTCTGAAACTAGGTGATCCTTTATTTTTGTAGCTTACAGATCAGTTTGCCCCAAAAAAACACAACAACAAAAGATAAGAGACTTCTTGATTCTTTCAATAAATTAAAATAACATATGAAGGGAAAGCTACTTTGATTTTTTATATACATCTACATTAGTTGTTTTGATTCTGGACTGTCATTCTTTATAAGAAATCTAGGTCAAAGAAGAAGAAGGCCTATGCTAGGTAGAATCTAAAGTGGACTGTCTGTTCGCAGACCAAGCCTTTGACGATGGAAATTTGTTGCTAAAAACATAGTTTGCAAGAAAATTGTCTATTTTAGGATGGATTGTGGATATATAGGGGAGGTTTAGGAGGTTTATTTTCCTTCCATTTTTTTTTTCTTCCTTTTGTTTGGATGGTTGCACATGAACTATCTTAATTTTGAGTATAATGTACAATCATTTAGAGCATGCATTTGGCACTAGAAAATCACTCAATAATATATAATTGAAATTAACTTTAACATAAGAAAATCTTGATTGGAAGGACTTAGTATTCTTGCCCTGTATGTTTCTCTCTACAAATTTCTTCTCTCTAAAATTCTCCATTACTTCCCACCACTATGTATCACCAAGCACATGAAAATCTCGGGCCTCTGATTTCCAAGATCAAATAGATGAATCTCCAAAATTAAGGGCTTTTTTAACCGAGAAGGCCACTATATTGTGGAATGGTAATTTACACTTAAATTTGTATTTTTTGAGCTGAATATATATAAGGCCTTGACAATAAATACCTAATTAACCAAGATCAAATAGGACATGCTGGTCAGTATATTTCAACGAATTTATACTCCTACCAAAATGTAAATAAAAAGCATCCCATGAATTGTTGGCGCTATCGACAACAATCAATACAAAGTTTCAAAATCAATAAACTCTGAGGAGGGTTCAAATTCAATAAAAAGTTTCAAAATCAAGTGAAAAGGAATAGTATATTATACCTATTTAGATAGGAACAAGTCGTTGGTAATGTATATTGTAAGAACATGATACGAAATGCCCTGATCTAAACAATAGTTCGTATTTTAGTTATCCTAAATTATGAAAACCAAATATTAACACCAACGCACATGGCTGCTAAGAACAAACAGCAGATTAAGCAACCTATTTATGCTGTTCTTGTACAATTTGAGCATTCGATATTTCTTGGAAAGCAAAAGCAAAGAGTGGCATATCTGCTAGAAATAATCTTCTATTTCACAAAACCATCTTTATGTTGTTGGTAGCTTTGAAAAGCATTTTCTGAAATTTTCTTATTTTGTGACTTTTTCTATGGAGAAATTTTCTTTGGTGGCATATCTGCTGGTAAGATATTTTCTTACTTTGTAACTTTTTCTATGGATAAATTTTCTTTTGTGGTTGAGGAAGAAAAAAATTTCATAAAAAATTATGAAGGATGGAAGACATATATGCATAAAATGAGCATTAGGGGTGTGAAGAATCTAATCCAATATGCTCAAATTAACCGATCCAATCTAATTCAATCCAATTTTGTTTGGATTCTGTGAAATTAACGGATTGGATTGATTTGCGTTTTAGAAAAGTGACCAAACATTGGATCGGTTTGGTTATTACCTTGGTGAAACCAATGTCAAACCAATCCAATTCAATGTCAATTAAAAATGGCACCTATCCCTATGTACTTGGTTATTATTATACACTAAGTTACTAATATAGACTGTGCTACACTTTATTATTGCTAAATATATAAAAGACCCTAATAAGTAAACCCTAATTTACTTATCTTTTATTTTACTAATGAATTGGACTTTAATATGTATTGACTTAATTTATATTTTTATTTTAGTAATGAAAGGGAACTTTTTATTTATACTATCTTGATCTTTGTAAAGTTGATTGAATTTGTTTTAAATGTTATTGAAACTTAAACCTTAGACGAAATACAATGGTTTCGAACCAATCCAATATAATCTTGAATTGGATTGGATTGGATTGGATTTTGAAACCAAATTGGATTGAATTGTATTGTAAAATATAAAATTAGATTGGATTGGATTTGATTGATTGGTGTATTGTAATAAATCTATTGGTTTTGAACCGATGCACACCCGTACAGCATGAAATGGGGAGGACATGTTATCACATACCCTCAACTTATTTTCTAACTTCTTACAAAATCAAGTGTTTTTATTTTTCTTTTCCTTGTTGTTATCAAATGGAGCCTAAATGTGTGAATATTATAATGAAAATTTTAATTAAATATACAAATTGTTGAACAATGTTGTAGGTAAACGAAATGAACCAACCATGACTTGTGTAGATTTTTTTCATGGAATCTCTATCCCAATAATATAGTTATAATTTTCTCGACTCACGTGGATCATAGTTAAACATTGAATTAAGATAAACCAAAAATATAGTTACAAGCATTAAATAATTAGGAAATAAAGTCCGCATAATTTCATTTAACTATAGTTTCATAAAATTTGAATAATTTTATATAAAAACAATTTCTGAAAATTGAGGGGAACGATTGTACAAATACTCGTTGTCTCACTATGTTTCATAACCACCATGTTTCATAAGGCGCTTTTGTAGTACAAAGACTAAATGGGACTTTGACAAATTTCTGACCCTCCGAACTCTTACTGATGCTTCTAAAGGAAACATTCGTGGTGACGCTTGCATATTTGGGGCTGAGGTTTTTGATATTAAGCACGCTGGCTTAGCCGAAAATGCCAATCCATGCAATTGGAAGGTTGACAAATTTTCAACGATCAACGACAAAGAATATCTTAACTCCAAAACGTTTGTAGTTGGTGGATATGATTGGTACTCTATGAATTATGCATTAGCTTATGTTCTTTTTAAAGTAAATTGCCCCAATGAAAAACACGGTTACAATTAACTAAGCTTTTGTAAATTATGGTTTACTGATGGTTTTTAAGTTTGTATCCAAACAGAGATAAAGAAGCCAAGAACATACTTAATGCACCGAAACTCACCATAGAAAATAAGCAATGATCTAAACTATTAATTAAGATGAAATTATTACAAATTTAAAAATACTATAGTGGTTAAACGTAGACTCCTAACTAGAAACGAAGATATTACTTGTAAATTTATTTGAAAGTTAAATCTTTTTCAGTTGTAAAGTGTATGTGGTAATAGTGCTTATTCATGATGACGAAGTTTCGACTCTCGGAATATTGTTTGCTTTGGCACCATACCGCCTCGTTTGTTCTTGACACGTGCTACCATAACAAGCTCCCACAAGGTCTCTTACTAGTGGGAAATAAGGGTGTCCATATAAGCCACTTTAAGTTTCCCCACTTTCTGATGTGGATTTTACATCAAACCTATAGATTTTTCCAAATTTTTTTCTTTCCTATTTAGCATCGACAAGGGTAACAATTACCTATAAAAAATGAATATTTTCATTTAGAATTTTTGAATACTACGTTTCAATATATATTTAAATCTAAAGAGTAGCGTGTGAATTTAACCGAATTTGTCCAACTGTGTATTTCCCTATAACAAAGCAAAATAATAGGGCACCCTCGTACCATTTCTTCTTCTACCTCCCAAATTTAAGATTAAATTAAAATATTAATGTGCGATATATTTATAGTTTTTGGCTGCAAGAACTGAACCAAATATTAGTACTACTACAAACACGAGTTCAATATCACGGGTAAAGACAACAAAAGAACTAGATTGTTGGCTCGACAAATGGGATAATTAACATAATAATATAAAAATTTATTTTTTTAATCCGCAAAGGGAGAACCCTTAAATTTTATTAAAATAAGTGAAATATACAAATCTAGAGGCCGGTATAAACCAAACTTCAAGGATAAGGTTAATGAAATATCGCCATATATATATAGTTGATCCCAAGTTCAAGCAATAAGATAAAAGATAATTTTTTGTTCAATGACAAGGTCGTATTTTCCACTTCAAGTACAATTGTGTCATTCAACAGGAAAACCTTTGATAAGTCGTTTAGATCCACGAGTGGAAAAGATGCTGGGCGACCCCAACCGTTGCAGGAGGCAGAAAACCAATTTTCACCTACAGCAAGTGTAGATATAAAATATTTGGTTAGCATTTTTTTCCATCAGTAATATATATACTTTAACACAGTCACGTGCACCTATATTTATATATATATATAGTTGATATGAATTTGTGGCAAAATGTAATTTGTATTTTGTTTGTTTTGTTTGATTTGGTATGAAACTTGAGTGAGCTCAGGTAAAGAATGGGAGCACAATTTTTAAGAACACCACTCAAAATTTAGTTAGATGCAACATATTAAAAAAAATTACATAAATAATTATGGATGGCGATATTAGCACTCCACAAATGTACTCTAATGCTTCAAAAAAGTCTCTTCAATGAAGAAAAAGTGTCCAAAAAGATCCACATATAAAGTGTCAATACAGATAATTTTGGAGTGTTAGAGTACTTTTATGAACCGCTAATATCATTACCCATAATTATGCATAGAATTATGCTTAAAGATTAATTATATTGGATATGAGAAATGCCAAGTAACCAATTTTTTTTCCCAAAACTTGTAGTCAAAATGTACTGAAATTTGGTAAGATAAGATGATGAATGATATTGACCGATTGAAAGTTACTTTTGAATTGACCTTTTGGAATTCGTTTTGGACTGAGAAGGGCTACTCATTGGATACATACTTTTCATATAACCAAAAAGAAGACTTAATGTAATAAATAAATTATAATAGGTGCAAGTGGGTTAGTCTAGTGGTAAAGGGCCCACCCATATTAGGGAAGATCCCAGGCTCAAGCCACACAAGGTTGGGGTGGGTTTTTTATTTTTATTTTTATTTTTGTAGTAAAGAAGGAAGAGACTTAGACCTTCATTCTTTAAGAAAAATACATTATAGTAGAAAAAAAACATTATGAACTACTATAATGAATAAAAAGGTTCATATGCATTAGTAAGAATTAATTAACAAAAATTAGAAACCCCAAACTCACGAGTTTCAGCCTCATGATAAGTATTATTGCGTTGGTTCTTGATCCGCAACTTAAATTGTGCACACAATCTTAGCTTGGGATTCCATTGCAGCCAATCAGCATTCACGAACAAAGATAAACTTTTGTTCTTGGATTCGTATGTTCCGTTTGGGTACAAAGATAAATACCTATAAACCATAATTTATAAAAGCCTAGTTAATTATACATTTTTTTTAATGTTGGGGGGGGGGGGATTAATTTTTAAAAATAACATAAGCTAATGCTTAATGCTTATTGTACCAAGACTATCCATGAACTAAAAATGTGTTGGAGTAATGACATTCTTTATCCTTGATCATTGAAATTTTTTCAACTTTCCAGGTGTAAGGATTGACATCGTCCATTAAGCTAGATTGCTTAATAACAAAAACCTCAGCCCCAAAAATGCAAGCATCATCTTGAATGTATCCTTTAGAAACATTAGTAAGAGTTTGGAAGCTCATAAATTTGTTAAAGCCCCATTCTGTCCTTGTACTACCAAAGCGCCTTTTTTTAGAATCAGCATCTGCATGCATTTGTATGGTTCGTGTTAATCAACCCCCTTGGAAATTGATAGAAAAAGTAACTGAATTTTACGAGGAAGGTGGAAAAAAAAGTTTAGAGATGTGGTGATCGATATGATTTCTAGTTTTATGAGTAGATCTCTTCCATCCTTCTTTATTTTTATGTGGAAAACCACCAAAAGGTTTTTTCCCCATGAGAAAAACCAAAAAAAGTAAGAGAACGTACATCACACCATATCCCTGAACTTATTTTCTAACTTCTCACAAAAATCAATTATTTTTTAATATTGTTGTCAAATGGAGATTAATAAGATGTTAACACACATTAGAAGAATCCATAAATTAAAAGAAGACTGATAATCAGACAAATCTAAGTTTACCTTGGATTGTATAGTACTTGTCCTTAAGTTGATCATAAACAAATAATTTGTAATTGACATAAACTTCCCAATTTTGAGTTAGAGTGTGTGTATCTACTATTTCTAGGTACATAGATAGATAGTCTTCACACCCATTGTTCCTTCCTTTTGGGTAGACCGACACTCTCCTTCAACAATGTAGTTGAGATAGAAAAGAAAGAGAGAAATGAAATAGCACTAATTAAGTATAGAAATTGAAGAAGGAAATGATTTCATGCTTTTGAATTTACTTTTCTATTCTTAAAAAATGGTCAATATAAATGGGACTATTCAAACTTACCAATTGAAGCTGTTTGCCCATAATTTATCAGATTGATGCTTTGGACTATTTGAGTTTAGAAAGGTGGAAAAGGACTCTATTTTGAAGGTGTTGTGGGCTGGTGGAATATCTTTGTAGTATCTTGAAATTTTTGTAGGGGTCGTGAGGCTAGGTGAAATTTCTATGTGGGATCTTGAATTTTCTGTGATGTAATTATAACACATATGCATAACAAGCACACATTTAAAAGTTATCATTTACGAATATGGAAGAACATAAAGAAATTTAAATACCTGTAATTCCACTAACTTTAGTATTTTTAAAAACCACAAATTTAAAAATTAATTACACTAATCAACCATCAACTATACAACTTTTTTTTTCCTTGAAAAATATGAATACAAAAAACAAATATTTGAAACCTCCAAAAACGAAAATGACCTTATCAATATGACAGATTGATAGTAATTTTTTTGCAAACTAGGGCAAGTACCTTAGCAAAACTACATCGTAAAACACATTTTAACATAAACTGCCATTTTTTCTTGAAAAAAGTGAAAAATGTTAATTCTTAATATTCTATGGGTATGGTTATTAGCGTGTGGTCAAACTGAGTACTCTAACACTCCAAACAATGTTTTTAATGCATGAATAAAAATGTCCCAAAAGATATAAAATTTTACCTGGAAATAAATTTGGAGTGCTATATTACTTGCTAGCCAATAATGACGAAACATAGATGGGTTATAAGAAAGAGGACGATGAAGACCACGAAATGTTAAAGGATAAAAAGGACATACCAAATGCATGGTCATCATTAGTAATATGCTCCATTCGTACGTGTGTGGAGTTAGTCTTGTTTTGCCAAAACTACTAGTTCCTTTTACTTTCAAATTTGAAGGTTTTATATCGATGAATATCTATATATTTATATATAACATAGCTTGTTAACTTATTTAGGTGATGAACTGATAAAGAGATCTTCCTAATGGGTCGTCAAAGCATAAAATTGAACAAGCTAATCTTACTCACAAACTCAGAAAAGAATATCTTCTTTTTAGTGGAAAAAGAAAAGTATCATTCACAATTGATTAAAGGTGCAATCATTCGTTATATTCTCACTCTATATATATATATGCATAGATATGTAGGTGATAAAAATAATAAAGAGAAAAAATATTGAATGAAGGCCATAAATATATATAATATTTAAATATTTGATTCCTAGCATTCTCTATATATATACATATGTTTATTTGGGTTTAATTTGAAAATGAACAACAAAGAGTTTGTTTATTTAATTGTACATGTGATGAATTGATAAAGAGGTCATCCTTGTAAGTCGTCAAAGCCTAAAATGTGTAGTGGTGTACGCTACCTATATATCACAAACTCAAAAAGAATCTCTCTTTTTTTGTGAAAAAAGAAACGCATCTCTCATGCACATGCAATTGATTTAGTGAAATACTATGTGAAGTAGTTATGGAGAATCTATAGCGAAAGCAAGTCTTGAAAAAGGGGCTTGATGGTGACAAGATGGTTATGGAGCTACGGCGGAACCAAAGCGAAAGCAAGTCTTCAGAGAAGATTTCGACGATGGCAGTGATGCCGGCTAAAAGCCTTGTTGGGGGCAGTTTCAAAAAATTCCTTCAAGAGGCAATTTGATTGTGAAAGTCCCATTGGGTATCATTTAGTTAGGCAATTTAGGATTGTCCATTTTGAGCAAAAAGGGTATAGAAAGCAAACCCCAATCCAGTCGCGCGCTACGGAAGATTTTACTGTACTGGAATTTATTGTGAAGCTCAAAGACAGATTTCTTAAAAATTGCTTGAACAGGTATAATTTTATGTGCTCTTTAATTTGAGATTTTATTTGAAATTTTCAAAAATATTTTTTTTTTAAAAAATATTTTTTTATCCGGATAATTGGTGTTTTATTTCCTTATTATTTGAGAATTGCTTTAAGTGAATTAATATATCTAGGGTGGTGCTATTGCCACCTCACAAACTTCTTGCTTCCATTCCCACTAAAAAAAAGGTCTAAACTTCTATTTTCACCCCACCTAATTAATCATTTTCAACCAACTAATCACTCATCAACATTAATTACTATTCATCATCATCATCTTCTTCTTCCTCTTCTCTATGGTTTTTACTCAATGGTTAATAATTAACAAAAATTCAGATCTAATTAACCCATTCTATCTCATTCAGTTCATTTCAAAAGCCAACAAAAATCCAAAAGTAATTCACAAAAACACACAAAATCTCCATTGATGTAACACAAAAAAAACCTTAAGTTGTAGAGAATGGCAGAGAAGAGCGAATCAAGGATTATCAAGGTAGAAAAACCTAATGAAAGAGAGAGATATGTTTGTTTTTATTATGTTTAATGTTTATTTTCTTTAGTTAATATCAAAAAAAAATTGTACCAACAAAACGAATTAGAGCATCAGAACAAGTTACCTCGGTTACGGGAAACCGAAATGGGAGCACTTGTTCGGTTTTCGGTGACCGAATGTGTCATTTGAAGATGTGAAGGAGAATGATATTTTGGTTCTACAGAGCCGACATTTATCATTTTTCTCGATCTGCAATGGTCAAATAAATTCCTATTACTCGTCTCTTAGGGGTCGAGGTAGTGAAAAAAATTCTAAAGGGTTATTTTCTTCTCAAAATACCTCAGTCCTTAGGAACTGAGTTATTGATATATATATATATCAGCTATATATTAGACACATGTTCACATGTTTAACGAGCATATAATTGAATTAGAGCCTCTGAATTCAAAGTTCGAATGATGTAATGTTTTGCTTTTCATGAAATTCTAAGGATCTAATTTTTTTGTATATGAATGACAACAATTTTTAGTAACTTGATTAAATTCGATCACAGAGAACCGACCATTATCCAATTTATTTTTTTTGATTAAATTTGATTTCTTTGAGTAATCTATATTATAAAATATCAAGTTTGACCAAATTTATTTTGAAAAAGTATAAAAATCTAATGGTTAAAAATATACATGTTATGGTGTGCATTAACTCTACACCATTGGATGAGTTTTATACACACATCAAGTGTCACATCAAAGTTAAAATACTCACACCAATAATATACACACAATAAATTCTTACACACCAATAATTTTTTCTATATTAAAAATACCATAACTTAGAATAAAAAATTCAAAATTTAATAAAAATTTAATATTTAAAATCTACAAATCAAGATCAATTAAATAAGATCCATCATGACTATAAAATTATGTAAAAAAATAAAAATTATTATGTAACATTTAACACCAATAATATACACAAAGTAAACTCTCACACGCCAATAAATATTTTTACATTAAAAATGCCATAACTTAAAATAAAAAATTAATATTTAATATTTAAACTCTACTAATCAAGAGGGTGTTAAATAAATATTTAATTTTACATAGAAGAAGATTTAAAGAGGGTGTTAAATAAATATCCTTATGCTCATCTCTTGTATCAAAATATTAAATTACCTTATTAATTTTAAAATTGTATCAAAACATAACTAAATAAATTAATATTCTAAATGTATTAATTTTATAAGTTAGAGAGGAGAACATAACTAAATAAATTATGGGCCATTGGATTGTTGAACCAATCTTGAACTTTGGATTGTTAAATTGATTTATGACCTTTGGATTAAAAAAGATAGTGGTCAAATCAATGAATAATATTTCCTTGATTTGTATTATAGATATATGATATAATTATTTGTATGGGGGCGGCCAGGATGTGTCATAAATAGTGGCAATAAAATAATAGAACTTTTTTTAATGAATACATAAAAAATAATAGGGGAAAGAAATTAGGTAATACATCAAAACTATGCTTGCGGATGCTCCACAAGTTATGAAAGACAAGTTCTGTAAAATGCAATTTTAAAGTCAGAAAGCATAATTAATGGAAATTCTTCATTAACTAGAATGGAATATATATTTAAGTAATTTCTAAAGTAAATGTGTGAATATTAGTTAATATTAAATATAAAAATAACTATTGCTCGGTGACAATACTCACAGAAATTGTTCTAGCGTCTTCTTAATTAATTAATTATCGATTTTTGTGAACTATCATTACTTAGTCAATGTTTATTATGGTGAATTTCATAAAATTTCTTCTTTAATTATCGATGCATATGTTTCCAAATAAAATTTTTTCTAACTACACCAGTAATTGTGTAATTTTTTTTCTTTTTACCATGAGGTATCCTTACACACGTATTAGAATAAGACTAATCTTTTGCTTGGAAAATTAATTCTCCCTACAACAAATGTTTCCAACAAGAATCAACATCTGCAATGCAAAATTGGTTAGCCCACTTAAAACACAGATTATTACCTACGCTAAACTAATAATCATTTTGCGTGCATGCATGTTGAAGTGTAATGTTTTCCAATAAAGAAAAATATAGACTGCAATAACAAAAGCCCCTGACTCCAAGTGTGACCCGAACCAAGGATCTCCCAAACCCGTGTGATCACCTTTATAATTATTTCCACAATATTTTATTTTCTAATAATGTTTGCTGATAGTCTCATTTAATTTGATGGTCTCATTATTTATGCTATTTAATACGGGTTTATATATATATATATATTCTAAACAAACAACTATATAATCATTGATCTATGAATTATTCTTTCATTTGTCGTTGAACCCCCGAAAAAGAATTGCAAGAGAAAATACATTATATCTGTGAAAAATAAAACTATATTACTTATAAAAAAGAAGAAGAAGATGAATTTGTGAGAAATATACCGTAGGGTTTACTAAAAGTTAAGAAAATAAGATATTCAAAGAAAGTAGCGAAATGGCATAATTTAGCAAGTACAGTTGATTAAATTTAGAGAGCAATAGCGAACTAAATGAGAGCCCGAATTCAAGAGAAGAAACTGAGGGTTTTTTTTTTCTTTTTTCAACGACCTACACTAATCCACTTGCTTGCATGAGTGTTATGTATTAAATTTTAATTTGTTTTAAATGCAATATTAAATCATACACTTTTTTATTAATTTACACTTTACTCCGTAAATATTTTGATTACTACAAATATGAGAAAAAAATTTGAAAATTTGAGAACATTTAGCTACATTGCCTCGGTCAATGTATGTGTGTATATTCAGGGAAAGAGTCCAACCAAGGCTAGCCCATCCCGAACCCAAGTTCATAGTAGTGTAATAACTATTTGGCATATGAGAGAATAGGGAGCAGGATATTTGAATCTTGAGTTCTAACCAAGGAAATAAAAAAAAAATGTTCAAATTAATTAATCAACACTAAGGCTCCATTTGATAGCAACATGGAAAATGAAAAATGAAAATAAAAACAACTAATTTTGGTGAGAAAATGGAAAATAAGTTGAGGCATATGGTGAGATACTCTCCATCTCATACTCATTTTTGAGAGTATGTATCATCCATTATCCTTTAATATTTTGTGGAAATTTTTTCTCTACCATCACCCAAAGAAAACTTTGTCATGGAAAAAAGCAAAAAGCAAGAGTTAATCTCACCACATCTCGCAACTTATTTTTCATCTTCTCACCTAAATTAGTTATTTTTTTTTCATTTTCCATGTTACTATCAAACGGAGCCTAAGAATCGATGTTTTCAAAATAGCCAGGTGTTCCTAGGGTGGCAAAACCTTAGAGAGAGAGAGAGGGGGGCAGAACCTATTTCGAATGCTTGATATATGGTCTGTAGGGATGAGTTGTTCATCAGCACGAGCTTGTTCTATTTTCAAAGTTAAATTTTTATAAGTTATTGAATTGTAAATGTAGGTCGGAAAATACCCTAGAGGGGGGGTGAATAGGGTTTTTAAAACTTAATCGGATTTTAAAAATGATTTAAAAATATTTAATGTCTATATTTATCAAACAATCAACAACAAAGATAATTCCAAGGACAATGAATAAATGGCACAATATAATAGAGCAAGAGATAGAAAGATAGAACTGATCAAAGTCGAAGATATTTTGTCCACACGGTTCGGCTTGTTCCCCCACTCCACGCTCGGTTAGTTCCCCGAGAATTTCCACTATAACCGATCTCCTTTCGGGTGAAGATCAAACCTCTACAAGTGTATTCTTATCACACACTTTCACAAGTATTGAAAACACCTTCAATACTTTCACAAGAAGTCCCTCTTGCTAATCTATGAGATACACCTCTCACAAAAATGATTTGAACAAGTTTTGGTGGCTAACACCAATGTACAATAGCTCTCGTGTATAACAAATTACAAATGAAGCTCACACTAAGAGATATCAAAATTGATTAATGAATACAAGCTCAATGGATGAAAAGATTGATCAATAAAATAACTTGTATACTTGAATAATGAAGATATGTGTAAAATGAGTTTATATGATCATTCAAGTTGTCAAAAATGAGTTTAAGAACTCATATTTATAGGTGGCAAAAGTTTGTAGCCGTTTGTAGTGGAGAAGTAATTAAATGGGGCAAAATTGCACATTTAGCGAAGTTCCAACGGCTAGTTTTTGCAGTGTAGTCGACTCACTGGAGGTCCATGTAGTCGACTACATGGAGTCGACTCACCATTAACCATGTAGTCGACAACATGCTACTGGTGAGGGGCCGTTTGTGCAATTTTCCAACTTTTGCATTTTGACTCCAAAATTGATTTTAATGCTTGGAGAATGTTATAAATAAGTTTCCAAGACTTCTAAATTAGTTTTTGTACCAAAAATCATTCATATAAAATTATAGCGAATTTTTCAAGGCGATTAGTTTTCGGTAAAAATACGTTTTTAAGAATAAAACTAGTTTTGATCAATCTTGACATGGTTAAACCATTTCATGAGCTATATAATTGAGCAATGATATCTTTTACATAAAATCTAAGCACTCACTCAATTTAAAGATGGTTCGAGTCTTCGTGATGCTTGATTTTCTTGTGCGTGTCTTCACTTGATTGAAGTTCTTGATCATTTCTAGGTTTTGATAACTTGTAGAACATATGGAGATCATTCTTGAGCATATCTCCACTTGCTTGATGATCTTGATCTTTTCTAGATTTTGTATAGCATATTTATATCACTTGAGTACGTTTCTTGTGAGTGGATGTGATTGTAGAGCTTGTGTGAGATTTTGATTGCTTCGGTTTGAAGTTACACTTGGTTGGAGGATGTATCGATTAAAGTGGCTATCATCATTGAACAACCGAGTTAAATAACACTATATTAACTTATTGTAATTATCAAAATAAGATTAATTGACTTTAAGGTCAACAATCTCCCCCTTTTTGATGATGACAATTAAGTTAATGTGTGTTTATAAAAAGATAATAATTTTAAGCATATGAAAAAATATGCTCCCCCTAAATCGGTGCATAGATAAAAATTATACAAGTAGATAAGATAAGTTCAAATTAAAACAAATTAAAACACACTTAGTAGTTCTTGAACAATCATAAGATAAACAAACATAACATAATAAAACAAACGATAAAGTAAACGAGTGTGTACCATTCTCACTCATGACACACACATAACACACATACTTCTCCCCCTTTTTCACCATCAAAAAGGAGGGAATCACTCTTGTGGAGGAGGCGGTAGAGGCGGATCCCATGGTTGCCAACCCGGAAAGATATAATCCGGATGATAGTGTTGAAAGGCCGTCTCAATTCGATTGAAGCGTTGGTGCATCTCTTGACGTGTGTTGGCCATTTGAAGGGATAAATTGTTAATGGCATCCATGAGTTGATCTTGGCGAGGACGTCCCCTTTGAAGTCGAGGAGAAGGAGGGGCTTGCTCATATGCTTCTTCTTGTGCATCTTCTTCTTCTTCATCATTAGCTTCTATGTCATTTGGATCATTAGAGATCCATCTCCCATTGTCTAGGTGGTAGTGCATTTGATGAAAAGTCCTCTCGGTGTATAGCTCATGTTCGGTTGGTTCTCTTGAATCCGTCTCATCATCAAGTAGAATATCATAAAATTTAAATAGGCGTGTAAGGGCCATACCATAACTGAGGCCTCGAGCCGAATGAGACATGATATCTATGAACTTGTCAAAGATTAAGCTAGCATGATCAAGCTTGTAGTTGCTAGCAATAGCCCGAGTGAGGAAAATATCATAATTGGTGACATTGGAATAACTTCCACTACGAGGGATGATGCAATGAGTAATGATGTGATGGATCAATCTAGCATGGAGAGTAAGCATAGAGCAAGAAATTCTTTCATAGGCATTTTTCTCCTATTTTGATGACGCCCTTTCAAAAGTGGCTTAAGTGCATCGTAACGGGTGCAGCCAAATAAGGTGTCATAATTGCTAGAAACAATAGTAGTGCCATGACGATTAATTCCAAATATTTGTGCAAGGATGTCTTTGGAAAAGGTGACGAATCTACCTTTTAGATATGTTCTTAAAAGATAGGTGTCGGCTACCCCATCGTCATTGAGAGGGTGGTGCAAATTTGCATAAAATAGGAGAATCAAGCGTGGATAAATATTTTCGTTGATATCCAAAAAATCTACAACCCTTTGTTGATGAAAAACATTTGTGATACGCAAGCCATTCTCCGAAAATAGAGTGCGATTAAATTGTTTACCTTCCACGATATCTCGGTTGATGAAATCCTGAGTTGAAACGAGCTTCTAGCGAGGCATTGATAAATAGTTGTGGTCCTTGTTGTGGTGGAGAGTTTGATTCTCGGACACGTCGTCTCGTTGATCGTCTAGAACTTGAAGCCATGGATATGATGAGAGAGAAAGCTTAAGTATATGGTGGGTTTATGAATTTTTGGTGTAAAAACTTGAAATTAGTAGGTTTTGTGAGAAGAATAAGTAGTTTAAAGTGTTTTAGAGTGATGTAGAAGAGTGATTTTGAGAGAAAATTGAGAGATTTTGGTTCAAGAAGATGTAATTTTGAAATTGGGGTTAGGGTTTGAGAAGAGAGAGAAAGTGTTGAAATGGGTTGATTTTGGGTAGATTTGTAGAGATTTGATGTGTATTGAGGATGGATAAATGATGTAAAGTTGTTATGGAGCGATGATTTGGGGTGATTTTGAGTTTGCAAAGGTTAAAGGTGTAAAAATGGAGGTATTTCGTGGGTTTGGGTGTGATGAAGATAAAGAAAATAGGTGGAAATTGTTATATCTCCCGTAGGTCAATTATGCAGCAAATTAGTGAGTCAGCTCACCCATGTAGTCGACTACATGGGGCATTGTGTAGTCGACTACACTGCCCAGATTTTCTGCAATTTTGTGTATTTTGCTCTCAATGCTTTTCCAATGTTATTTCTTCATTATATAACTTTCCAAGGCTACAAAATACTTGTTAATACACATAGTAATATATAAATTAAAGTAAACAAAATTTATATGAAATAACAATTAAAATGAGGCAATAATGTATGCTTATAATTAAGCATTTTTAATCTCTTTTATGAACTTTTTGGAATAAACTAGATATCACAAGCTCTAGTCATACCAAGTTCACGTCGAATAGTGCAAAAGCGATCATCCGAAAATGGTTTAGTGAAAATATCCGCAAATTGCGATTCGGTGCCAACGAATTCAATATCAACATCACCTTTTTGCACATGATCACGAATAAAATGATATCTTATCTCAATGTGCTTAGTACGTGAGTGTTGTATGGGGTTCTTGGTTAAGTTAATAGCACTTGTGTTGTCACATTTTATGGGAATGTGGCTAAGACTTATTCCAAAGTCTTCTAGTTGTTGTTTAATGTACAAAGTTTGAGCACAACAACTTCCGGCCGCCACATATTCGGCTTCGGCCGTTGAAAGGGCCACCGAATTTTGTTTCTTGCTTGACCAAGATACTAGTGCGTGTCCTAGAAAATGGCAAGTGCCACTAGTGCTTTTCCTATCGATTTTGCAACCGGTAAAATCCGCATCGGAATAACTAATTAAGTCAAAATTGTTCTCTCTTGGGTACCATAAACCCAATGAACTAGTACCGGAAAGATAGCAAAATATTCGTTTTACGGCAAGTAAATGTGATTCTTTAGGATCCGCTTGGAATCGTGCACAAAGACATACACTAAACATAATATCCGGCCTAGAGGCCGTCAAATATAATAAACTACCAATCATACCTCGATATTTCTTGATATCCACACTTTTACCTTTCTCGTCTTTGTCTAGCTTCAATGTTGAACTCATAGGAGTGCTCATGGATTTTGCGCATTCCATGTCGAATTTCTTCAAAAGTTCCTTCACGTACTTCTCTTGATTAATGAAAATGCCTTCTTTGCATTGTTTCACTTGTAATCCAAGGAAGTAGTTCATCTCCCCCATCATGCTCATTTCGAATTCCTTTTGCATACACGTGAAAAAATCCTTGCAAAGATTTTCGTTAGTGGAACCAAATATAATATCAACATAAATTTGTACAAGTAGCATGTCATTGTTATGATTTTTGATAAATAAAGTAGTATCAAATTTTCCTCTAACAAAAACATTCTTAAGTAAAAAAAGAACTTAATCTATCATACCATGCTCTAGGTGCTTGTTTTAAACCATATAAAGCATTAGACAATTTAAATACGTAATCCGGATAAATATGATTTTCAAAACCGGGAGGTTGTTTCACATAAACTTCCTCTTCAATAAAACCATTTAAGAAAGCACTTTTCACATCCATTTGATATAATTTGAAATTCTTAAAACATGAATAAGCAAGTAGAATGCGAATTGCTTCTAAACGTGCAACGGGTGCATATGTTTCTTCATAATCAATGCCCTCCTCTTGATTGTATCCTTGGGCAACAAGTCTAGCTTTATTTCTAACAATTACACCACTTTCATCCTTTTTGTTACGAAATACCCATTTAGTACCAATAATAGTGTGATCATTAGGTTTGGGAACAAGTGTCCACACTTTGTTTCTCTCAAATTGATTGAGCTCTTCTTGCATAGCCATCATCCAAGATTCATCTTGTTCGGCTTCATTTATGTTTTTAGGCTCATATTGAGAAACAAATGCCACATTATTGCATACATTTGTTAAGGATGATCTAGTCATAACCCTACTAGATGCCTCTCCAAGAATTTGATCAATAGGGTGGTTGGACATAAATTTCCAACTTCGAGGTAAATCATTCGAGTTTTGCTCGGTTGTATTTTCTAATTCCTTAGGAGGAACTTGAGCACTCGAATTTTCTTCCTTAGATGTATCGTTAATTTGAATATTCGAAACTTTTTGAATAATTTCAACATCATCATCGGAACATACTATGGGCGAAAAAGGATTTGTCTCATCAAATACAACATGCATAGATTCTTGGACAACTAAACTTTTCTTGTTGAAAACTCTATATGCTTTACTATTAGTGGCATACCCAAGAAAAATTCCTTCATCGGATTTAGCATCAAATTTTCCTAAGTGATCACGATCATTTAAAATGAAACATTTGCAACCAAAAACTTTAAAATATGCAATATTTGGCTTCTTGTCATTCCATAATTCATAGGGTGTCTTATCTAACTTTTTACGAATAATAGTGCGGTTAATTACATAACATGCAGTGTTAACGGCTTCCGCCCACAAATATTTCGGCAAAGAATGTTCATTAAGCATAGTCCTAGAGATCTCTTGAAGAGATCTATTTTTCCTTTCAACAACACCATTTTGTTGAGGAGTTCTAGGTGCCGAGAAATTATGACTAATACCATGCTCATCACAAAAGTTTTCAATATCAATATTATCAAATTCTCTACCTCTATCACTTCTAACACGTACAATGGAAGCACCTTTTTCGTTTGAAATTCTTTTACAAAATTTTGCAAACACATGTGGAGTTTCACTTTTGTGGGTGAGAAAGAAAACCCAAGTGAGTCTAGTATAATCGTCAACAATAACAAAAGTATACAATTTACCACCCATACTAGCAACCGAAGTTGGACCAAATAAATCAAGATGCAACATATCAAGAGGTCTAGATGTAGTAATATATTTCATAGATTTAAAAGAAGATTTATGTTGTTTTCCAAGTTGACATGCATCACAAATTTTATCTTTAACAAATTTGGTTTGAGGCAATCCTTTAACTAACTCTTTCTTAGACAAATTATGAATTAAATCCATATTAGCATGTCCTAGTCGTCTATGCCATAGCCAAGATACATCATTAATAGCGGATAAACATTTAAAATCTTGTTGTGATAAATCATCAAGTTCAAGAGTATATACATTGTTATTTCTATATGCAATAAGTAGAATGGAATCATCACTAACATTCTTAATAATGCAACGATCGGATTTAAAAATTACTTCATAGCCTTTATCACATAGTTGACTAATGCTAAGTAAATTATGTTTCAAACCATCAACTAATAGAACATTATCAATACATGTAGAATACTTACCAACCTTACCTATACCGATGATCTTGCCCTTGGCATTATCCACGAAAGTCACATTTCCTCCTTTCTTGGGAATAAGACTTAAGAAGTTGTTCTTGTCTCCCGTCATGTGCTTTGAACAACCACTATCCAAGAACCACTTGGTTTTGCTACCTTTGGCTTTCAAGCACACCTACACCATAACTTTAAGTAACTTCTCCTTTTGTACCCAAAATGTGTTGGGTGCCTTTGGGTTAGCAAACATAATGGTTCCTTTTGGAATCCAAGTAAGCTTCCTCTTAGGGAAACTTTCATTTTGATAAAAGCAATGATCCACATGATGAGTATTTCTACCACAATATGAGCAAAGATGAGTGGGATCATGAGGTGTGTATGTTTTGAAAAAGTTTTTATAATCCTTTTGGTTATCAATTTGGTTATAACCTAACCCGGCTTTGTCGAAAACACACCTTTGCATTCCTAATAATTTATCCAAGTTATCCTTTCCTTTGGTGAACTTGGCTAGGCTATTAGTTAAGTCATCCACTTGATTTTTCAATTTGACATTTTCTAATACAAGTGTGCTTGGAGTTTCTTTCTCTTTTCCTTTCTTCAAGGTTTTGTTTTCATTTTTCAAAAACACATTTTCTTTTTTAAAGTTTTCACACTTGCTAGAGATAATCAAATTTTCCTTTTTGAGGCTTGCATACATTTTAGACAAATTTTTGAATTTTTTATGCAATTCCTCAAACATATCATATAATTCTTCATAGTCATTCTCATCATGTATATCATTATTAATAGAGGCATTGTCATCACTAGATGAGTCATAAGAAGAGTGTACCTCATCATCTCTTGCCATAAGGCAAAGATTTGTCGTTTCCTCGTCGCTAGAGTCGGCATTGGATTCACCTTCTTCGGAGTCACTCCAAGTGCCTTTAAGTGCATGTCTTACTTGCTTGAAGGCTTTGTCTCTTTTATCTCTTCTTTCTTTCCTTCTAACCGGGCAATTTGTTTTAAAATGCCCTGGTTCATGGAAATGGAAACATTTCTTCTCTTCCTCGTTGTCAACTTTTGGTTGAATAGATCGGTCGTTGTTCCTTCTTGATGAAGGGTCAAAGTTGTTTCCTTTTCCTTGAAATTTCTTCTTCTTAGCTAGAAATTTAATGAATTTTCTAGAAAGAAGAGCCATATCCTTATCTTCTATCATCAACTCCTCATCATTATCTAATTGAGTTGCTTTGAGGGCTAGTGACCTTTTGGCTTTGGAATCACTTTCTTCTTCTCTTGCCAATTCCTTCTCATGTGTTTTAAGCGAACCCAAGAGTTCATCCATGCTTAGCGTCTTGAGATTCTTGGCTTCTTGAATAGCCGTTACTTTGGGTCTCCACTTCTTGGGAAGAGTTCTAAGAATTTTTCGAATCTTGTCTTCATTTGAATATTCCTTTCCAAGAAGATCTAAAACATTAGTAATAATAGAGAACCTACTATACATAGAGGCAAGAGATTCATTAGGCTCCATTTTGAAAAGTTCATAATCATGAACAAGCATATTAATATTATCATCCTTAACTTGTGAGGTTCCTTCATAGGTAACTTCTAGTTTATCCCAAATTTCTTTGGCGGTTTTACAGCTAGAGATTTTATTGTATTCATTTATAGTCAATGCACAATGTAGAGCATTCAAGGCTTTAGCATTAAATTGGATTTTCCTAATATCATTCTCATCATATTCGGAAATAGATTTAGGAGTAACTCTACCTTTTCCATCGGTTTTGGTAATTTCATAGGGTCCAATTAGTGTAACTTTCCATTGTTCAAAGTCACTAGCTTGAAGAAAAGTGCACATACGACTTTTCCAATAGCTATAATTTTTGCCATTAAATAGAGGCGGTCTAGTGGTGGAAGAACCTTCGTTGATTCCGGTTCCTTGATAAATAGACATGATCGTAAACTCTAAGATTGTTAAATCAAAACAAAAGTACAACCTCTGATACCAATTGTAGGTCGGAAAATACCCTAGAGGGGGGGTGAATAGGGTTTTTAAAACTTAATCGGATTTTAAAAATGATTTAAAAATATTTAATGTCTATATTTATCAAACAATCAACAACAAAGATAATTCCAAGGACAATGAATAAATGGCACAATATAATAGAGCAAGAGATAGAAAGATAGAACCGATCAAAGTCGAAGATTTTTTGTCCACACGGTTCGGCTTGTTCCCCCTACTCCGCGCTCGGTTAGTTCCCCGAGAATTTCCACTATAACAGATCTCCTTCCGGGTGAAGATCAAACCTCTACAAGTGTATTCTTATCACACACTCTCACAAGTATTGAAAACACCTTCAATACTTTCACAAGAAGTCCCTCTTGCTAATCTATGAGATACACCTCTCACAAAAATGATTTGAACAAGTTTTGGTAGCTAACACCAATGTACAATAGCTCTCGTGTATAACAAATTACAAATGAAGCTCACACTAAGAGATATCAAAATTGATCAATGAATATAAGCTCAATGGATGAAAAGATTGATCAATAAAATAGCTTGTATACTTGAATAATGAAGATATGTGTAAAATGAGTTTATATGATCATTCAAGTTGTTAAAAATGAGTTTAAGAACTCATATTTATAGGTGGCAAAAGTTTGTAGCCGTTTGTAGTGGAGAATTAATTAAATGGGGCAAAATTGCACATTTAGCGAAGTTCCAACGGCTTGTTTTTGCAGTGTAGTCGACTCATTGGAGGTCCATGTAGTCGACTACATGGTGTAGTCGACTCACCATTAACCATGTAGTCGTCTACATGCTATTGGTGAGGGGCCGTTTGTGCAATTTTCCAACTTTTGCATTTTGACTCCAAAATTGATTTTAATGCTTGGAGAATGTTATAAATAAGTTTCCAAGACTTCTAAATTAGTTTTTGTACCAAAAATCATTCATATAAAATTATAGCGAATTTTTCAAGGCGACTAGTTTTTGGTAAAAATACGTTTTTAAGAATAAAACTAGTTTTGATCAATCTTGACATGGTTAAACCATTTCATGAGCTATATAATTGAGCAATGATATATTTTACATAAAATCTAAGCACTCACTCAATTTAAAGATGGTTCGAGTCTTCGTGATGCTTGATTTTCTTGTGCGAGTCTTCACTTGATTGAAGTTCTTGATCATTTCTAGGTTTTGATAACTTGTAGAACATATGGAGATCATTCTTGAGCATATCTCCACTTGCTTGATGATCTTGATCTTTTCTAGGTTTTGTATAGCATATTTATATCACTTGAGTACGTTTCTTGTGAGTGGATGTGGTTGTAGAGCTTGTGTGAGATTTTGATTGCTTCGGTTTGAAGTTACACTTGGTTGGAGGATGTATCGATTAAAGTGGCTATCATCATTGAACAACCGAGTTAAATAACACTATATTAACTTATTGTAATTATCAAAATAAGATTAATTGACTTTAAGGTCAACAGTAAGTGCAAATATATAAATGTATATATATAGCGAATAACAAAGTACAAAAGTACGTTATGTGTGCGTAGGTAAGCATTTGTTCCGCATATGAACTTATCTTCCTTAGATATCTAACATTATCATTCTTTTACCCGTAAAAAGTGAAACATTTTAGCTTCCCCGCATATATATAAATATACATATAGTGAAAAAATTATAGCATACAAAATACGGTCACGTTATTGTGTACCCTAAGGGTACATATTAGAAACTTATTAACACCCCATTTTGCAACCCTTGTAAGAATTCATGTTTTTGGAAATGTTCCGGCATCTTACACTCACGCCGGGTCATGTTAGGGTTAAACAATAAGCATTATGGATGTGAAAATGCACCTTTCAGCACATCGGAAGCCTCGCAGCAAGCCCTGGACACATCGAGCAACCAGAATCAGGCACGTCACAGCCAGAGCTTGTCTCAAGTCAAGCTCCTCTTGCCAGCTGTTTTCTTGGCCTCCAAGGGGCTGCACTGATATAAGTAAACCCCTCCCAGTGGGTATTTCATCAACAATCATTGGAATTCGTGGTACACACAAGAAAACCAGTATTCTCTTCCTGTTAAAGAGTCCAGGTATAATTTTAGCCCTCTTCCTTTTATTTCCATCTC
The DNA here is from genome assembly GCA_021464415.1 of Lonicera japonica. NCBI lineage: Eukaryota > Viridiplantae > Streptophyta > Magnoliopsida > Dipsacales > Caprifoliaceae > Lonicera > Lonicera japonica. Next base: position 57,011,962 of record CM038467.1, read on the forward strand.
CGTCTCCATTTATTTATAATTTGGATACTTGCATACAAAATTATTATCACTTGATAGCTTTTCAAAATATCTTCCTAAAACTATTTTCAAAACTAAAGGTGAAAAAAAACCTTAGCCCTATTCTAAATTGATACTCTTCCTAAAACTGTTTTCAAGATATCTTCCTAAAACTATTTTCAAAATATCTTCATAAGGTGTACGATCGTCAATTCACCTCATACTACTTCGAATATAAGATTCCACATTGAACTAGTTTCTAAAAAGCCCAAAGCTTTACAAAATCACTTGTCTCATAACATCTACCACTACTAATATCAGCATCTTCAAATCACAACACTAATTTCCAACATCTTGGGAAAAATAACAAACACATTATTATAACCCAATCCCCAAAACCCTGTTTTCCAAAAGCAAGCACATAAAGTTGTAAAATAATAGCAATAGCATGCAAGTTCTTCATTATAGACATGTGCATATTCTACTTAATAGACCAAAAAGGCGAATTGGGTGCTTAACACCTTCCCAAGTTGTAACTTAATCCTTGAACTCTTTGAATCATTTGGTTTTGCATATGTTGTGTCTAAGAAGATATCTAATCCATAAATAATCCTCTTTTACACGAACTTTTGTTTGTTTTCTAAAACAAAATGGTGACTCTGATTCTTTTCAAAACCATTATCAAAACAAACCTTTTTCTATCCAAAAAGAGAATACCGATAGAATCGCCGCCCCTTTGGGAACTCGAGAACTCGTGTTCTCACAAGGACGAATTTTAATATTCATGAAACAAATTAAATATGAAACAAATTCTTATGCATTATTACTCTTTTTTTATTATTTTTAGTATGTTGAACATGTGCCTATAGTACATAAGTTAACATTTTTGCATGTCATGAATGTCAGAGTTCAATCCCAATTAAATTTGAAGTAAAAAAAAAAGTTGAAGAATAATTGAAATTATTCATGGTAATACTTTTATATTTATCTTTTAGGACACTTTTCATGCATTTAAGGCACCTTTTTGGAATGTTAGGCCTTTTGCAATAGCTTGTCTTGAAAAGACCCTTTATCTTATGTGTCAAACTATTTTATGCATTGTTTGCGGACAAGTCTGCAGTGGGTGTGGGTATAGTGACCGAGATTCAATTGGTGGCTTTGTGGCAGCTCTTAGCCAAAGGATTAATGCCCCGTTAGATCTAGCAAGCGCTTGTAGCCTTTTACGCTTCAGACTTTGCTCTCAATTGTGGTTTCATTGAAGGTGTTGCCTAATTGATTATTAATTTGATTAATAGTAGAGTTGTAGACACCATAATTTGTGACCCTTATAGAGATTTTTGAACTTACCTATGCACCCATACATTTAAAATTCACAATAAAATTTTTTGGGCACTTTAGGGATATTTAGAGAGCGTGCTGCAGGTCCCTGCCTATAAATAGGACCATTGTGGTCTCATTTCGGGATCATAAAAAATTCACTAGTATTAAAGAGAGAAAGTCATTTTAGAGGATTCAGTGAGAAGTTTTAAAAGATCTTAGAGAGAAAAATAATTTTAGAGGCAGAAAACAAGTTATAGAGAGAAACTAGAAGGAAACTTGAAGAATGAGTAGTTCTTCAACAAGAAGGCAAGACTTTTATTTTTCAAGTGCTTCAGGTATGCATTTACAGGATTTTTCATTTAATTACAAGTTTTGATATGGAAAATTAAATAATTTGCAAATAAGTTCATAAGTTTTCAAAACAAGTCCTTTCTAAATTTTATAAGAAAACTAAAGCACTGTTTTGAGAGGACTATTTTGGAAACATTCAAACTACTTACAAGATATCTAAAATATGAATTAAATAAATGATCCATTAAGACATCAAAATGGTGGATAGGTGCCTGACACCTTCCCAATTTGTAACGTTGTTCCCGAACCCTAGGAAAGAAGTTATCAAATTATCTCTGGTTTCAGCATGTAAAAGGCAATCCGTTTTCGGATTATCTTTTATACAATCTTTGTTTGTTTTCTTGCAAAATAGACTGGCTACTCTAAAAACACATTTTTCCAAAAAGATTCCAAAGCGAGAATTGCGGAGTTAAAATATTGGATTTTCACAGTGGCGACTCTACTGGGGATCTTAAGAACTAAGCTCTTATATAATGAATCATATATTTAATTATTGTTATTTATTCAATGTAGGTCTTGAAAGCCTTAGTCATATGATAACATAGATGTAATCTAGTGGATATATTTGTTAATTATTTGAGGAATTTTTTTTTCCAAAATTAAAATTTGGCAAAATAACATAACGAACTCTAAAGCATTGATTAACAACGAGCAACCAGATTGTTATTTCACACGCAGTCATATATTATCATGCATTTCTGTGTGTGAATTTACCCTATCAACCTCGGGAACATAGTCATGACTAGGCCGTTGACTTACGAGTCTGAACCAGCCAAAAGCGCCTGGGACTAGTCTCCTTGGCCCAGTACCCTGCCAAGCTATATAAAGCAGTTTACCCCTCACGTACCCGGTAGAGGTATATCAAAATGTCCTTATATGTACCTATGCCTTTGAGATATATCGTAAGACCTGCTTAATAGAAGGGAACCTTAAACCTTACCCTACTCAACTACACTTGCATAAAGGAGAGTCAACATAGAACAAAAGATTTTCTAGATTATTTAATGACTAATAGTTATGGAAATCTAGTGAGTAGGGGCCTTATCAATTATACCGTCATGGTTTTAGCAAGTGCGTCTGAAGGCTATCCAACCACCACCGTAAAGATTCATGAAGATTGATAACCTTTGTAATCTTCCTATCACCGATTTCATGAATAAAGCCACTCATGAGGAAAGAACTTCCTGTGTTTTAAAATAATTTTCCAAAGAAACCTTTTTCAAAATGATTTTCAAATCTAGAGGATAAGAGAACCCAAAAAAATTACATTTATACCCTACTTTGCATGGGACTCTCAAGTTATTACTATTGGTCTATTTTCGATCTCACTAAAAAAATCTAGTAGTTTATAAGGATGCATATTTCCTTTGTTTTTGGAAATTAATCGGGACTGGATTTGTCCTTTTCTTTAACTAAAGATATTTGTTCAAACTGGCATCCATCTGCGCTAAGAGAGACAGTACTAGGAGATTAGTCCAGCCTGAATCATTTAATATGGAACCAAATTAAACACTAATCCGCAGGGGGGGTTTGGTAATCTGCTCAATAATATAGCGGATTCGCCACCCGGTCCATTTTACCCAAAATAGGGATTGCCACAGAACACTTATGCAAGGGGTTTTCCTCAAAACCCAAATGTGGGGTTACCGTCACAAAGCACGGATCATAATCTCTCACCAAATCAAAGGGTTAATGTTTTAAACGGAACTGGAGTCATACCATTACCCAATCCTGAAGAGATATATTGCATACTTATGAACCAAAATTTGACCCTACTCTTGGCTGATACCAAAATATCCTTGCCTGGTTAGATGAAATGGCTAGAGGACGCCTATAGAACCAATAAGAGAGGCTACTTTTGTACCACCTCCTCGACCTTCTTGCCCATATTGAATTCCCGCCACAACCCAAATAACAGATCACGCCATGAATTCAACCAGATCCTATTGTTAACTGGCTTCATCAAGCCCAAATTGGTTCTAATTCCACCTCAAGCATAACCACCGTATGACCCTTACTGCGACACATATCATGAACCCACTCGGTGAACCACCAGCCTACAAAGAGAGGGGTTCCCGACAATTGAGGCCCCAAGACAAGATATGATTATTAATGAACTCAAGGAACAACTAAAATCTTTTACACAAAAGTTGACCGAAACCGATCTCACACAACTTCAAAATTATAATATATATCCTGAAGCTTGTTACCCAACAAGATTTTAATTGCCATCAATCCTTAAGTTCACTGGGACGGCCCTGCTTAAGCTGCACCTAAAATTCTATGTAAATTCCATGGAAAGATGAGTTAGCCAACTCATTTCATCTCACTCTAGTAGGGGTGACACATAGTTGGTTTTTAAGTCTGGAAAAACAGTGAGCAAGTCTTGGATTAATATAGTCAATGAGTTTGTAGCGCAATTAAAAATGAATGAGGAGCTGAAGATTACTCGGAAGCATCTAGATATGGCTAAGGAAAAAGATGGAAACACATTAGTGAGTTCGTGAGGAGATGGAGGGAACTAACTGCCTAAATGGTAGAGAGGCTAGACGAAGAAGAACAACTTGGAATGATAGTGAAGATTTTAAAACCCAAAATTCGGACTTAGATGGGACACCAATTCTTTATCCGCTTCAAAGCTCTACTATATGTGGAAATAAAATTGAGGAATATTTGGCCAAACCGGTAGAGGTAAAGAAGTCTAGTTCTCAATATAAGAAGACTTTTACCTCGACCTCGACTACTAACCAGGTTTCCATGTATGGACCGCATAGCAATGGGTATTCCAACAATCCTTATGGTCAGAAATCTCAAAGGAACACTAGGAATTACTCTACACAGGGATACCACAACAACAACAACAATAGTCAGGGAATGTTCAATCGGGGAAGAGCGAGAGTATTTCTTGCAATTACCAGAGTCATTATGAAAAGCCTATGAAGAGTTTAAGGAATATATAGATGATCTACCCATTTAATCAATGCCCACTACACAATCCGATTCTCTCTCATTGGAACTCAAATGAAAGGTGTGAATATCACCAAAATGTAGGTCACAACAAAACCTTTTATTAAGTAGTGCTTGACACTACAAAACCTTTTATTAAAGGTGAGTTTATAATTATTAAGTAAAAACCAAAATTCAATTAAAATATGTTAAAACATAATTATAATCAAATTTGAACTAAAACGGGCAATGCAAACACAAAATTGGCAATTTCAGTATCAAAAAGTAAGGTTTAAAATAAGTACCAAAAATAGATTATTTATGTTTGCTATCTAAAAGAAAATATAACCAATTAATTTGGAGAGTACAATCCACTCTGTAACTTGACCAATAAGGATTTAGTGCAAAAATAACGATTCAAACTAGTTTGGTTCTTTTGTCGAAAAGATTTCATTAAATTTCTTATGAAAATATGTGATTAGCATACTAGGATAAAAATATAACTAAAATTAGATTTATATTCACCTTTAACTAATATAAAATTAATTAGAATTTAATTCAGGCCCCAAAAATTATCGCGTCGGCATACCAGGTCCTTACGGACCCTTAACTAACAAACCAGCCAAACACATCTAATAAATTCATGGATAGTAAATTATATGAATAAAAAAGCGTGTATAAATTATAAATTGGAAAAGCAAATAAAAATCTAAACATGTAAAATTTATACAAAGAATTAACAAAGTATTAATTAAAATTAAAACCTGGAATTGAAGTTGTAATCCAATGTGTAAATAATGATGAAATCTGAAATCAATGTTCAATAATATACTCAAACCCTTCTTCTCTAACTCAGTATTAACACCAAAAAAAATAACAAAGTGGTACAATAAATTTTTTAATGTTTTCAAAATGAAATAAAATAAAAAAGACAAAGAATGAAGAGAGAGAGAACAATAGAGCCCACGGCTCCTTTTGTATCGTTGATGTATGCTTTGGCTGCTTTATTTTATAATAATAAAAAAAGAAAGAATAAAGTGCCTCAATGAAGTCTTGAATACAGAATCTTACGGAGGGAGCTTGTTGTGCTTACCAACCAAGCTAGGATCACATTTAGTAATTTCTTGCACCTTCAATTTCCTTATTCATTCATGTAGAATTCTATTTATCTGGCATATTGTTTATATTTTTGTTGATACAAGTTTTGGCCTACACGTAGCTAACTCAAAGATCTACAACTTCTATATCTGTAGTTTTCTTCAAATTCCTTACAGATCAATACCAAACTTGGTTGGAACATTAGCATTGCGCGCAGTGATTCTCTTCTTCAGCCGAAAACTTCTCGGTTTGATTTTGTTGAGCTATTATTTGCTTGGGATTGCTCTATGGGTTTCTCTTAGATATTTTTATTCACTTCATTCATCATAGGGCTTGGCATGTGTTTCCAGTTCACTTCTTGAACTCAATTCAGCTTTGAATTTAACTGACAACAGTTAACTATGGGGAATTTTGCTTTCGAATTCGTATTTGTTCACTTCTAACCTATAAAAATGTTCAAATGCACTATAAAAAAACATATTATCCATTTTATTTTAAAAACTCAAATATAAAAAAAATTAAATAATTATAATCAAATTCATGCATATTGAGCCATTTAAATAGGTATAGAACTGAAATATTTTGGCTTAATCAATAAACTATGGGATGAGTCCACGGATGTTGGTTTGAGGGATGAGACTGAGAAGAAGGATGATGGTAATGCAGATTTAGGCGACGAGTATATTGAAATATTGATGGGTTTGCTGGATAATATGCTCTAGATTCCTCCCTTGTGGACTATGCTCTAGGATTTGGGCCCCACGCTACTCTCTGTCAGCCATATGTTTTCTTTAGAGATGCAGGAAGAGCCTCATGTTAGTCAATTCGAGGACACTCTAGTGCGTTGTCTCACCATAACCGCTGCAAATAGAGAGCTTTATGTTCCTTTCACGGCGTCCCTAACACTAAGGTAATGAGCCGTGTCAATACAAATGGTAATACTACTATTGTTTCTAAATGGACCTCTCATCATATTAGTGAGAAGCAACAATAAATTCACATGGCTAAAGTGGCCTCAGCTTCTAGAGCACCTTATACGCAAAAAAACCATGTAAGTGGTTCCAAATAAAGCTTCGTTATTAGAATGTGAGTGGCCGGCTTTGGTAAGCATGGGGCTAAACACGAGTTTAAATCTCCATGTATCAAGCATCATCCATATTAGTTTGTATTTTTTAGCCGAAGATTTTGTAATCATTTATTCCAGTTGGTTATTAGGATTTGCTTCAATTGAATTTTATTATGGCTTATGATAAAGGATCGAACTAGAGGGGCCTGAGCATTTTATCGTCTATTTAGGTTCTTCATTCTCAAAGGAGTAATATCCCAGATATCATTAATCCCTCATCCCAGCCGGTCTCCATCATGGTTGCCGAGGTGTTTACACCTATATTACTGACTCTTGTGTATGTTGATAATGATTTGGGCCGAGTTGGAAGCTTTGAGTGAACCTACAAAGCCTTGGACTATTATAGGAGATTTTAATATTGTCCTCAGTATAGATGATCATCAGGAACTCATCAAACTTCGGTTCAGGATTGTGATGAGTTTGCCAGTATATTTATTGATCGTGACTTGACGCAACTCGAGTATGGGTTTTTATTTTACTTGGCACCAAGGTTCTTAGGAGTTGAGATTAAATTGTGTCTTTTGTAACGAGTAGTGGCTAGTTTCTAGTGTGCTTTGACTTGCAATGCTTTGATGCAGGTAGCCAGTGATCACTGCTCATGCTTCTTTCTTGCCAGTATGAGGGTTTTGGAGGGCCTGTCCCTTCAAGTTTCTTTTTGCGTGTGTTGATCAGCCATACTTTCAGCAGGTTATGGCGATGGCATCGGGGGAGGTTAGCCATTTAGGCGATGCTATGCATATGCTTCATTCTATGCTTAAGCACCTTTGACAATGGATACATATTTAGAACTGTGAGCAGTTTGGGTTAGTCAATGAGAGGGTCAAGACAGCTAAGAAGCGGTTGGATGACATTTAGAGAGATTTTTATCTTCATGGTACTTCTGAGGCACGATTTTAGGCTTAATCGGGTGCTCAAAAAGCTTATCTTAATACTCTTAGAGATGAGGATAGCTTTTGTCGGGATATGGCTCATATGAGTTAGCTTTTTGATGGTGGTTTTCGTACTTACTTATCTAATAGAATGGCCAGGCAATGGGCTATTTAGGGCTGTATTCAATTACTTTGAGATGGGGATAGGACATTGAGGATTCGCCTGAGTTCGATTCCCATGATACTACTTATTACTCATCGCTCTATCGTTCTGAACAGCCTTGTGTTCAGACAGGCCTTACTGATTTTCTTCCTCAACAAGTTACGAGTGAGGAGAATGATATGTTACTTGCGGTTTTGTCAAAAGATGAGTTAAGTAAGCTATTTTTGCTATGAATCCTCACTCTGCTCCTAGACTCGATGGATTTAATGGCTTATTTTATCATTCTTGCTAGCCTATTGTTTGTGGAGATGAGGTGAGGACGATTGTGATATTTTTTTAGTAAGATCGTATTGCTAAGGATTTGACTCCAATATTATGGTTCTTATTCCAAAAAAGTCGGGTGTGGATCACATTTCTGATTGTAATTCAATTGACATGGTCAACTTTGGATTCAAGATTAGTATTAAGATTTTCTCGAATAGATTGGGTGGCATTGCTTCTCAGAATCTTTCTCCGAGCAGATTAGGTTTGTACGAGGCAGGCATATCCACGTCTTTATCGTTTTGGTGTCTGGGTGTTACAATATGTTGGATCATCAAATTATTAGGAGTAATATAGGGATTAAGTTTAAAATTGCCAAAACTTTTGTACTATGGACTGGGGCTTTTTGCTCCGTATATTATGTAATACCACATTCATTCGCATTACAACAATTACCTTAATTTGTTCATCAATTTTATCTCGGGTGGTGAATTGTTGATTTATGGATAATTTTATTGTTCTTGCAGTTCATTTTGGTTGTAATGGTATATTTTTATTTGCATAAATGGTCGTTCTGCAATTCATATGGTCCGAATTGCTATTGGGTTGTGAATCGTGTGTTTTGGTTTTACGAGATTCATCAATTTTAGCCAAATTTGAGGTATCATAACTTTTTCGTTCCTTACCCGATTAAGCTCTCGTTTACACCTATGTTTAGTCTTTGATCCAACCTACAACTTTCGTGTTTAGACCAGAAGCTAATTCGTACTTTTCATTGGTCAAAACGGTGTGCGAAGTAAGCGAAATGCTTAAACTTACTTATATGTTCTAGAAACTATACATTTTGTACTTAGGACCTCGTTGGAGGCTAGTTGTTTATTTATATTAATTTCTTTGCATTGTGGACATATTTTACAGAATGGATCATGTCTTTGCTATTTAGAATGTAAAGTTTCAAGTCTTCCACAAGAAACTAAGTTTCTTTAACCTGCCGTCGCGTATGACACTGTGATTAAACGGGTTTCGGAGGATAAATCCTCTTAACGAGATTCGAGGAGTGGGGTAGATTAGGATATTCAATTTTGTATCATTTTATTCATCTTATCGTATCGATATTTAGGGAAGCTCGAGGAATCGGTTTTGGTTTCTAGGGTCGCAGTAGAGGGACTATTGGGTTATATTATGGTCAGCCACAATGCAACGGATGACTATGTTATAAATCATTAGTCAGCTGCCGCTAACTAGAACTGAAACACAATGAATAATTGAGTTTCGCCCAAAATGTCCATTTTTTTTCATGTTTCGTCTTATCTTCCAATTTGTGTTATCTTATCATGCTTTCCATATTAAATTCATTGGAGTTTGAATAGTGGATATGGTGCCATAAGTGATGTCACTCCCGGCCGCACTAGGGTTCCAAGAAACTCTTCAATTGATATCAATGAAGTGGCAAGCTTTTAGCATGATCCTTATGAAGGGTGATAAAGTTTATTATCTCTAGAAGTCTAAACGTTCACAACCACCTAATTTGAAAGGTCACTGAGCCCAAGGCTACTGGAGGGTGGCATTCTGATATTTGTTCCCTACTTAAGATTATGAATACTCGTGAGAACAAGTAGGTCGGTTTTGTTTCTTTAAAACTTGAGGGTAGCGTACTACGCTATTGGATGTTCATTGGTGGGGCCTAAGGTAAATTGCTAGGAATACTGAGTTTAATATAATCTTCTATGATGGATACGTGTTCGATGCCTACGTGTGAGAATCCGCAAATGCGACACCCAGGTTCTCAGCCTCTGGTTTGGGCGTCTGAAACATCGGAAAGGATTCCGTTGTTCCATTTGCTTCTATATGTTGATAATTCATATCGGGAGTCCCTCTATCCTATTTCTAGATGCAAGAGGGTTCGTTCAGAGTCGCCAGTACGTTTTACGAGAAAACGGACAAAATGATTGTGTAAGAGGGAAGGCTACAAATAAGCCTTTCTTTACACGTTTGTCTACGAAACCAGGATTCTATAGGGTTCGGGAACTATATTACGGTTTGGGAAGGTGTTAAGCACCCATTCCGCCCTTTCGGTCTCTAGTGGTCTTATATGTTTATTCTATGTTGGAAAACTTGGATGCTTTTACTGATATTCTACTGCTTTCTGGAAATAACTAATAAAAACCTGATTTTTGAGCGCGTTAGGAATCTACCATAACCTGGTCGCCACTTCGCTTACTAGGACGAGGATCGACCTAGTAATATCTTATTTAATTACTAGGTTATTTAATTACAAATATATATAATAAAACTAATATACAAATATCTTATTTAATTACTAGAAGAGACTTTAGTTACCTTCCCGGCGATATATATAAGAATAAGAGAGAGAAAATATAATACGGCAGAGAAGACCTCTGACGGATATCAGCTTTCCTCTTAGAAATATTTCCGGCGGTCTGACTCTAGAAGGTGGCACTCCGGGTGCCAAGATTAGATCCGAGACTCTTGCGAAAATAAATGTTATCACAGATGCTTCCGGAGAAGGCTTAAAGATTAGAAAATATCAGAGAGAATAAGGAATTTTAGTATAGAAATTGTGGCGAGAAGTTGCCGTCTAGAACTCATGGGGGTGTTGGCCTATTTATAGTGCTCGGGAGAGATTGTCGTGCGACATTCCCCCAGAAAGGGCAAGTGTCGCGCGACATTTCTCTTTGTCGCACGACAATCCATTTCACTGTACCTGTTTGTCGCGCGACATATCTGTTTGTCGCGCGACAAATGGCTGAAGTGATGGGTTCTGACACTGTGATGTGTCAGAAAGTGGTTGGTCGGGTGCAGAGGGGTTTGTCGCGCGACATAAGAGTGATTGTCGCGCAACATACCAGTATGTCGTGCGACAATCCCACTTAAAAACAGGTTTGTTGGCCAACAAACCCTTTCGGGGTAGTTTCGGGTGCTCGGATGGGTCCCGGACTCCAAAAACAGTAGTTCTCGAAGGTCGTTAGGGTTCTTACGGGGGTCACGGATCGGGGTGTCTACACTACAATAGAGCCAAAATAAATGAGTTTTATAACTTGATTAAGAGTAGAAGGGTGGTTGAGGATTATTGCCTCAGGTTTGAGGAATTGAGTACGTATGTGGATAGGAATTTCGATCAGCGAAGCAAAAGAGGCTTATTTATGGTCTTCGAGTTCAATATCGTTGTACTATGACTTTCGCTGACTTTTCCTCTTATAAGACCTAGGTCAAAGAGGACCTTAAGCTTGATAGAAAGTTTAATAAACCGTCCATCTTATGGACCAGGGGGCAAAAGGAAGGTAAATGGCCGTGAAAGTACACGAGATAGGAATAAGAACCTGTCTAAGTCTAAAATTTTCTGGAGGAAATAATGCTAGTAGTGGTGGCAACAGTGGGCCAAGTATTTGGTGCTTTATTCATGAGAATCGAAACTATTATCATAAGGATTTTCTGAACCACGAAAGGGTGAACTAGATTAGTGAACTTTAGGACAGATGTAAACAATAAGAGAGATCAATAGTATAGGCCTAGATGTTGTTCTCTTTAATCGCCGTGCTAGGACCAGACTCCCAATAGGAGCTAGTATCAAGGGAATTAACAACCAAACCATAGCCTAAGTTAGCCTTAGAGTTAGAAGAGCCAAGCTAGCCGAGTCTTCAACTAAATTCCTATAGCATACTAAGAGAACTTAGTAATGGAAGGTAGTCTTTTCCTTTTCATGTTATGTTAGGGTTTTGTTGGATAAGATGAGTATCATATTCTTTTATATCAGTTGTTTCTACTATAAACTTAGATTTGAAGTCAAAGAAGATAGAATCTCCCACTAGTGTTGGAATGCCAATAGGTAATGGAGTTACTTGAGTAGTTATTGTATCGTTAGTATCTCCCTTCTTTCCGATTGTCACAAGGAAGGTAATTTCATCATTTTGGAGATAAGTTCCTATGACATAATGACATAAACCTGGATATGGATTGGCAAACTCAGTACCAAGCTATGGTAGATTGTCATCCTCGCGGAGTCATTGTCCCTCATCCTTGGGGTGAGAAAGTTATTTTGGGGTAAAGTATTATTTATACCCGCAATCTATGCCACCTAGAAGAAATGAAGAGATTACATAGGATAGTTAACAAGCATTGTAAGTACCGAAACCTCACCATTAATACTTTATGATGCCCCTATTATTAGAAAATTTGTGGACGTATTTCGTGATGGCTTACTCGGATTATCCCTTATCGGGAGATTAAATTTAATATTTATTGGGTGCCAGGAGCCGTACTTATTCCTATTGTACCCTACCTTTTGGCTTCAACAGAACTTAGTGAGTTTATTATCATTTAAATGATTTTTTATAAAAAAGGGGCTCGTGGGTCTTTCCATCTTTATATTAACCACCATCAATTGAACTGAGTCACCATTATAAAATAAGTACCCTTTTACATATAGATGATCGGTCCGATCAACCTCATGGTGCTTAATTGTTTTCCAAGATCACTTTGCAATTGGGTATCATCATTCGTATCCGTGAAATGGACATCCCAAAGAGTAGCTTTTCATACTCGTCATAGTCATTTTGAACTCCTGGTTATGCCAGTTGGGACAATTAATGTATCGATCGTATTTATGGATTTTTTGTAACGACCCGGTCCCACCTCAGTACGATATTGTCCGCTTTGGGTAGCGTCCAGCCAGGCCTCAGCCCCAGAACATCTACCCTCACGGTTTTGTTTCTGGGAGCACACGACCAGCTTCCCAGGGGGTCACCCATCCTGGGATTGCTCTAGTCCTCTACTCACTTAATTTCAGAGTTCTTATGGGATCCGAAGCTAGTGAGCCCCCAAAAGGCCTCGTACTTAATTAGCGACTATTTCTTACTTATATGGGTCTCCAAGGATCCCCCATCGTCTGATGTGAGATGCCCCCTTTAAGCTACAATTCTTCCCCCCAAGGGAGTACTCATCACTCGTAGAGTATCACATCCTTCCCCCCAAGGGAATTGACGTCCTCATCGACAGATCGTACTCTGTGGGGTCCGCTCTAATACCATTTGTAAGCACAAGATCTAAAACCCCCACTTGTAAGTCATATGGATAGCTACGGAGTTGGTTTCATATGAACCTCTAGGTATGCATGCTAAATCGTTGAACTAGATGATCAATCACGTTGTAGGAGTGATAATCTATCAATATGTATCACTAATCTAAGAATTATCTAGTCCAAATCCTAAGAGATGCAAACAACACATGCTTCTGATCAAAATCCCCAATTTGTAGTTTAAATCTCTTAGACATGAATCAAACATTGGAAAACAAGTTTTAGTACTAGTGTTCCCACCTTAGACAAGCCGAATCCGCAAGTTGATCAAGCGTAGAAGCCGTATTGCCAAAGCCCTAGCTCTAACGCAAGCTCCAACGGAAGAAGAAAGTGGGAAAGATGATGAATAATGAAGGAGAAAGCGATTCAGGACTCAAATCTTGGATAAGGGATGAGAAATGTGTAGAATCTCTTGTCTCTCTCTTTAGAGCTCTCTAGACTCTCCTTCACTCCCTCTGTGGTTGGGTGCTTGAAAATGGGGTTGTAGGGGCATTAAATGGCTTTAAAAGGGGTTCAATACGCTCAAAACCAACTTTCAGGTGAACCATGATCTATCATGAACCCTTCTGGAACTCCTCTAGAGGACCATGATCGATTATGGAAGTCACTGCAGCAGCAAATAATTTTCTAAACCCAAAACAAACCTCAAAATGGATGAATCTCGACTCAGCCCAAACACGAAAGTTGTAGAAGCAAAAGAAATTAAGACGTGGCCAAAAATAAAGAGTCATTTGGACATTGGATGAAGAAGTTATGGCCTCACAAAGTTGGCCAAAAATTAACAGATGACGAAAATTCAAAACACGCGATTATCGCTTCGGTTTCAATCCGAACGACTTGAATGACTAAACGAACACTCACATGAGTAGAAGGAGGATAATATGACTAATACGGAGTGCAAGAACATTACAAGGCCCGCTGAATCAAAATTTCACCACCCGAGGTGAAATGAGCGGACGAATGAAAGTAACTACGAGGAAACGAAAGAACGAGGTGTTACATTTTTTACCCTTCCGGATCGATTTGTAATGGTCCTTGTTGATGACATCATCATCATTTACATTCGTTTTGAGGCTTAGCAAAATAGGTATTTTCATTTCTCTTTAGTTAGTTAGGAATCGCAATATGACAGTCGAGTACTTCTATCTTTTAGCTTCAGAGACTAGTATTATGATTTTAATGGAGTTATTCTTCTCTCCTTAACAATTAAGGTGAAAAACAGGTTCGTCTTCAAACATAAATTTTCTTGCTTTCATTTGAGTCAAGTAGGGAGACCAAAGCAGTACTCCAAATCTAATGCCATTGTTAATACTATTTGATCGCCAATCCTTTAAAGAAGGGAGTTGGTGTTTGACCGCATCGGCTGAACCTAATTTTCCCCATGATTTCATTCTGTTTAGTACATTCCCTTCTAGAAATTCAAAATTTCAATTGTTATTTTCTGAAAGTGGATCCATAACAAGTTTCACAAATCCTGACTTTTGATATGTAAATTATATCTGATCAGGGGTAAGAATCTGAGTTCCATTCCTTCCTTAATTGGTTGAGTTGTTCGAATACATAACCTAGTCGTATAGAGAATGAAGGCAGATGAAGCGGACCGTAGACGCGAGAGATCGATAGCACCCTCCTCTTGAGGAGAAAGGTATAACTCCTCTTCTTGGTGTAGAATTACAGAATGCAAACCACTTTCTTCTTATGGTACGACTGATGATGTACACTCGTACACAATAACAGACGCACATCAAAATGTGTCAAAGATGGTTCAAACTCTAATTATGAAATGGTTACACGTTCGTAGGTAAGAATGGGTGATCCTCGAAGGAATTTAATGTTACTCCGGGTTTTTCCCGAAAGCCCCCCTTTTTGCATAAAAAATCGGACAACTTCATTTTTGAATTACCTTGAGTATCTTGTGCAAATAATTAGATCCTAATTCATTTCAAGTCTTCTGGTCCAGTTCTTTCTGTATGAACCCCTTTGAGGTAGGTGCGTTCGCTTGTGGTGAATCCTCCAATTTTATTTTGATAAATGATTCAGAGCCAGTCAAGGATTGAGTTGAGCTCTTTATTTTCCTTGTCATATGTAATCATGTGGAATGGTTTTCTTTTGAACTTGCAACTAGAACCCTTGGAAATTTCACTCACATTATCTTCTCGTCTCGGACAAAACCTGCAGGGTTAATGAGAGAAGGAAACTCCATTCTCTCACTATAATTAATAGAGGATGCATATGCACGAGAAGCCTCATAATTTAATGAGGCAAATCACGGTTCAGAGTTATGGTGATATATCAGTTATGCATTTGTTGACGAGATTGAGCAATCTTATCAGAGTTTGTTGTTGCTTCAGATTTTTGATAAATTGTTTTGTGTTTTGACCGAGTAAGAGGTGAAGCATTGTTTTGTGTTTTCACTCGACCTTTGGTAACTAGTAAATGCTATAATAAGTGAAGTTCTCTCGTGTTTTATCTTCTAGAATAGTTCTAATAGAAAGTTTGCATTTCCTAGAGTTCATTGTTCGTTTATACTTTTGAAGAATGTGAGATATTTAAATGTCTGATGTGCCAAGAACTTAGTACATTGTAGGGCACTATTATATATCTTGGAGAGCATATACTACTACATTTGTTGTGTTTTTGGAGCTTTTCAGGTATTTGGAATTAAATTGAGAAGTTTTCTATTGAAGAAAATATTGACCTCGCGCAAGGACTGAGTTCAATAAATTTCTGACACTAATCCATAAGGAATTTAAAGAAAACTCCAAAGATAAAAGTTCTAGACCTTGAGTTACCTACGTGTGGGCCAAAACCTTGCGTCAATTGAAGTTCGGAGCGCGAAGTTATGGCCAAAATACAATCAGTGCGACAAATAAATAAATTCCAGTGAGAATGGGCCAAGCCCACTTATTTAATCCAGCCATTCCCAGCCCCTCTTTGCACAGCCCAATGCATTAAGTCAGCTGCCCAAGCCCATAAGCCACTAAATTTTAAAGCACAACAATCTCAAGAATAAAAAGAAGGTAGCCGCATCAATCAATGAGCAGAACCTTGCAACTTGATTTTTTTTCTCCTCTTCCTTGCACGGTTATCGAGAAAATCAATCCTCTATTTAATTTAATTTTTTTTCTTCTTCTTTCTTATCGATTAAAATAGGAGACATTGGATTTTTTTCTTCTCCTACCGAGAGCTCTACCTTTATATTGGAGTGTAATTAATTCATGATGCCATTCTTTAGTTGATTCATGCAAGTAAGTTTATTTATTTATTAAGTATATTTATTTATACATTGTTTAATTATGTTTTGTGTTTTAATTGCGAGCATGCTAGGCTAGGTTATTTGTGCTAAGGTTGGGGATAAGTATATTTGATTGATTCCGTTGCACGTATTCATGCCAATTGATTCTACCAATTTAATGTTTTAATGTTAAAAATAATTCTTCCTATTGAATGCCTATTTTAATTGATAAAAATAAAATTGGATTCTCACTATTTTTTTTGTTGGATTCACCTTATGATTTGTTAAAAGCGATTATAGGGTGTGTTTTGACGGATATAACGAGTGTTTTGATTTTATACATTTGTTTGGCTGTAAACGAATTAACACTTGGATTTTATAATTTAATTGGGCTTAATTGAATTTATTTTCTGCATCTAATAGAGTAAAGAGACCAAATTAGTGCGAGACAAAGAGTAGAGTTTGCTGGACATGAATAGTAGGAACGTGATGTCAAATACATGACTCCGCCACCCTAGTATTTTATTAATTGATTATTTCATTAGTATTTTCATTAGTTTATTATTTTATTCGTATTCTTAGTTAATAAATCATCCCAATCAATTTTTAAGCTAGATTAGGAATTAATTAGAATTAGTGAGAGCGATATGTACATTCCATCCATCAAGTCCTTAGGGTTCGACCTCGCTCTTGCCTCAGCTATACTAAATACCGATTCGTGCACTTGCGAGTAATTAAAACATTCGCAATAAGTTTTTGGCTCCGTTGCCGGGGACTTGAAAGCGTGGTGTTAAGAGATTGAATAGGATAGAGAACTTAGAACTCAATCCTTTGTTTGAGGAAGGAACGATGGCTGATGAACAAGAAGAGGCGAAAACTTTGAAGGAACTTTTCTCTCATATCACTACCCACCCACCATCATGCATTGTTTTACTTGCCACTACCGCAAACCATTTCGAGCTTAAACCGCAAGTAATGCAACTTCTTCCTAATTTTCATGGAATTGATCAAGAAGATCCTTACCTCTATATTAAGGATTTTCTAGAAATTTGCGCCACTTTCAAGTTTCCAATTTTTTCTGATGAGTTAATTCGCCTACATTTATTTCCTTTCTCCATGAAAGGGAAAGCAAAGGCGTGGCTTAATTCGCTACCTTCTAAGTCCATCACCAGTTAGGAGATTTTGGTTTCCAAATTTCTTAATAAATTTTTTCCCATGTCAAAGACAAATGAACTTAGAAGGCAGATATCTGATTTTTGTCAAAAGGATAATGAAAAATTTTACGAGTCATGGGAAAGATTTAAGGACCTACTTCTGAGATGTTCCCACCATGGTTTTGAAACATGGAGACTAATCCAGTTCTTTTACAACGGGTTGACTCAAACCAATCGAAATATGATTGAGTCCATGAATAATGGTACTTTCCTTAGTCTCAAGGAAGATGAAGCTTATAATTTCCTAGAGAACCTCTCCGAGAGCTCTCAGCAATGGTATTTCTCTTCCCATAGAAATTCATAAGCTCAAATTAAGAAGGAAGTCAAGAAAGAGGGCATCTATGAGCTATCTGAAAGTGTAGAGACTAGAAGGCAGTTAGATAGTCTCTCAAAGAAACTTGAAGCGTTAACTTTGCGGTTAAATAACAATTATGTTAATCGGATTCAAACTGAAGGATGCTCTGTGTGTGCTAGCCCTATGCATACGTCGCAAACTTTCCCTTCTATGGTAGGATTCTCTGAATTCACACCACAACAAGTAAATGCGATGAGCGAGTACAATAAGTAATTCAATAGCCCATTCACAAAGACATATAATCTGGGTTGGAGAAATCAACCAATTTTTTCGTGGACACAAGCTCAACCCATCCTTAATATGGGTCCCCCATCAGCTAATGTTCCACGATAGCATCCACCTCCTGATTTCCACCCTCCAATCAATTCTTATCCACCATTCCAACCTGCTCTACTTGCTCCATCACCCCATGTCAATCCACAATAATTTTTATCTTTGGAGGATACTCTCAAGCAATTCATCCAAGCGACCACCCAAAATAATCAGACTTCAAGTCAACTTTGCAAGAACTTAGGAATAACGGAATCATGAACACTCAAGCCATTATTAGGTTAGAAACTCAAATGGGTCAATTGGCGAGTCAATTGGGTGAGAGAGAGAAAGGTAAGTTTTCGAGTCAATCAATCCCGAATCCTAAAGGTGTTTCCTCAAGTGGGACCGCTCCTAACTCACCAAATGCACCAATACATGGGCAAGTTCAAGCCATCACCACATTTAGGTTGGGAAAGGCAATTGACAATAAAGTGAGAATGCCAGCTAGCGAGGAGGAAGAGAAAGAAGAAGAAAAGCATATTCCAACTAAGGTTGAGTCTTCACCTCAAGTTATAGATCAAGCTCCTCCTGTTAAGCAAGCAAGTGAAGATACCTCGAGTAGGACCTTTGTTCCTAAAGCTCCATTTCTATATAGGCTGAAATACAATAAGAAAGGTACTCAATTCGAAGAAATCTTAGAAGTGTTTAAGCAAGTTCAAGTAAACATTCCATTACTTGATGCCATCAAGCAAGTACCTTCTTATGCCAAGTTCCTCAAAGACTTGGTCACTCAAAAGAGGAGAACAAATGTTCCAAAAAAGGCATTCTTAGCTGAATAAGCAAGCTCCATTATTCAATGCAGGAACCCTATCAAGTATAAAGACCCTGGCTGTCTAACAATTTCATGCAAGATTAGGAATCATCATATTGAGCGAGCTTTGGTAGATCTGGGGGCTAGTGTGAACTTATTGCCATATTCAGTTTTTAAACAATTAGGTTTGGGAGAGTTGAAGCCTACACCAATGACAATCCAACTTGCTGATCGATCTATTAAATTTCCTAGAGGTGTCATTGAAGATGTTTTGATATAGGTAGAGATATTTTAGTTTCCAATGGACTTTGTGGTCCTTGATACTAAACCTATTCAGAACAAAAAACGGGCAAATCCCTGTGATCCTTGGTCGGTCGTTCCTCGCTACAGCTAATGCATTAATCAATTGTAGGAATGGACTGATGAAAATAAGTTTTGGGAATATGACAGCTGAGCTTAATGTATTTGATACAAGCAAACAGCTCAAAGAAAAGGAAGTTAGAGGTGTAAACATGATAGGAAGCTGGATATTTGATGAAGAATGTGACGAGCTTGAAGAAGATTTCATAACTTTGTTGGGAGATAAAGTAAATTTTCCAAAATTTGTTGAAGAAGCAAGAAGCATGTCGAGAATGAAAGAGGAAAAATGGGACGCAAAGGTTCATAACTTTTTGTTTTCAAAGCTAGATAGCGAGAGAGATTAATCCTTTAATAGTGTGAAGCTGTGCGAGAGTATCCCATTTGATCCTGGTATACTTGAGTTAAAATCTAGTGACTCATCACATTTGGAGAAACCTTATTCGCCTATTGATTTCCTGCTTCCATTTGTTGAGCCCACTGAGTTAATTCATCTTATATCCCCTGATCTGGAGCCCGACATGAGCCATCAAATCTTGGAGGTAAGTGGTTGGTTGAATAAGTATGTTCATGTTGTGATTATTATATTTGCTGACCTTCCACCTGATAAATATTCATTTTGTAATTAAATTGGATATTATGCTTTTCTTTGTTCTCTTTCTAACAAGAGTGCAGGTTTACCTTTATCATTGAGCTTCATCGAGTTTAGGTGATATCCTTCCTTTTTATAGTTACTTGTCTTTATACATTGAGGACAATGTAAGATTTCAGTTGGGGTGGGATTTATTTGCCCTATCATTTCCTACACTTAGTTATTGCACTTTGTTAAAAAAATGAGCTAAAATTTTTGATATTTTTTTTAAATGATCAAAGAAAAGCTTTACAATGGTTCTTTAATATTAATTGAGATTTTCTTTCTAACCGGTGTAATAACGATGACGCATTCGTCTTAATACTTTACATGTGCATGCTTAGTTCTCCTACTATCATTATTAAGAGAAATTTCATGATTTTCAATCATCATTATATTTGAGCACATGTGACAACTTATGCATGACTAGATGGAAGAGTGAGCATAACTGAAAATTCCTGAAGAACATAAATGTGGAAACTAAGTAGCCCGTGAGTATTTGAGCCAATCTTCCTATTTGAGGGTTTTTACATCAACTCTTAATTTTTGAAAAGCGTATCTCGTTGAGTAGTCTCATTATTCTTTACTTTGATTGAATACTAGAAAGGTACGTCCATGAAATGGAATTTCTTTTAAGGATTCTTGATATTACTTGAACTGAAGAACTATAAACCTTAGGAAGAGATTTATGCCGTCTTTGGCAACCTCAATATAGCCTAATCTTACCCTTACATATGTACCACTAGTCACCCCTTTAAGCCTTATTATATGGCACAATTGTTTCTCATATGAGCCTGTCAGTGTTATTGAGATATACGTTAGCACTAGTCCATGATTGGTCCCAGGTTCGGTCTCTAACGATTGGGGCCGTAAGTTGGGACAAAGAGCCCCTGGGTGAAAGACCCGAAACTGTGCACGAAAAATAATGGGAGGCCCTGCTACTGCGTGGTTGAAAGGCCACAAAATGCAGACCTGATTGTACGCTTGGATAGTGGCGAGAATTTTGAGATTACGGTTTGAGGTTTATGAAATGAATACACATTAATTGTGCCATAGGATTACTTGATATCGGTTATAAATTTTCCGTGGGTTTTAAAGGTCCTTTAACGAAATGGAAACAAGGTTTTTCCTTAAATATTATATATATATATATGTATGAAGGATTTATTTCATATCATCATACAAAAGGATTTCTCATGATTTAATAAAAATGATTTCTAAGTATTGTTTTGACACAAAATCTATTATATGATTCCCACTGAGTCCTTTCGACTCACCCAATTATTTTCCATACAGATTATTCCACAGGTTCTTCTGGGAAAGGAAAGAGGGAGGACGCAGGTGCATAGATTGCCTCAATACTAATTCTTGATCGTGGGTCCTTCACGATGGAAGGACCATCACTCCTCAGGCTTTGTTAATGATAGGCATGTTGTACTTATGCTTAAACTTACTTATATGTTATGAAAACTGTACATTTTGTACTTGGGACCTTGTTGGAGGCTAGTTGTTTATTTATATTAATTTCTTTGCATTGTGGACATATTTTACATAATGGGTCATATCTTTGCTATTTAGAATGTAAATTTTCAAGTCTTCCACAAGAAACTAAGTTTCGTTAACCCGCAATCGCGTACGACACCATGATTAACCTGGTTCCGGAGGATAAATCCTCTTAATGGGATTCGGGGCATCACATATTACATAGCTTTGGTTTTGCTAATAGGTTTGTTGCTTAAATTGATACTATCTTGCATTCGGCCCGTCTCTTAATTAGGTAAATGGGCTATCCTATGGTTACTTTACCTGCTCCAAAGGGGTTCGCAAAGGTGATTTGCTGTATCATCTCTTGTTTTGTATTGCTAAGATGTGTTAAGCCATGGGATTAGGCACCTGGTTGATGAGGGTCAAGTTTGGACGATGTCTTATCCTTGTAATTGCAATGCTTCGACTCATATGATGTACACTGATGATATTATTTTTTTTGTCAGGGTAATCATTCTACACTTTCCAATCTTATAGAGCATTTTCACAAGTATAGTACTTGCTCAGGGCATATTGTTAAGAGGCCAAAGTCACAGGTTTTCATCGGTAAAGGGGCTCAGGGTTGTCCGGATCAGATTAGCTCTTTTCTTGTCCCCTTTTCCTATTTTAGTGTTCCTATCTTCATGGGAAATTGAGGCGAGTACACTTGTAAGGCTTAGCTGATCATGCTGAAGCTAAGATGGCTAGTTGGTTAAAAAGTTGATTTCTATGGTAGGTCGGGTTTAGCTAATTAGGTCGGCAGTTCAGCCTCTTCTCCTTCATAGTTTCATGCTCTATAAGTGGCAAGCTCTTCTTATTAATCAGTTGGATGCGCAATTTTGTTTGTCTTGGCGATCCTCAAGTTGAGAAACTGATTACTGTTGCTTGGCATTGGATATGTACTCCACTCAAGGCAGGTGGTATGGGTATTCATGACTTGGGTCTTTTGAATAGGGCGGGTATTATTCGATTTGTTTGGGACACTATACACACTAGGTCCACTTGGTGGCATTTCATGCATACCAGATTTTTCTTTTCTTCTAAGGCCAAGTATAGGGCTTCTACTTTGTGGCCAGGTTTTAGGTAGGTTGTTTCGGTCATTGAGTTGCATGCCAGATGGATCATTGGTAATGGCTATTCTGTCAGGTTCTGGTACTCCAATTGGCTTGGCAACACTCTTTTGCAAACCCTCCTGATTCAGGATGAGGAAGATTTCTTTATGCATGTCTGCGACTTCATTATCGATGGGAGGTAGATATTTCAGCTGAGTTTTTGGAGGTTTTCCCCGAAGTTGCAACTAGTATTTGAATGGTTCCTCTTCCGTTTTGAGATGTTGAAGATACTCTTATTTGGTCTTACTCCTCTGCGTGTGACTTCTTCGTTGGTAATCCTTATGAGTTTTTTTGGCCATTTGTTTTGGTTTTTTGGGCTCGTCAATTATGGGGCCTGTACATCCTGCCACAGATCTCTACCTTTATGTAGCAGTTACTGCATGGGCATTTATCTACTCAGTATATTTTACAGTCATATGGTCGATCTTTGGCCAATAGGTATCCTATATGCAAGAGTAACTCGGAGTCTATAGCATATTTGTTTCTTTCTTTCCCTTCTGTGGTGGAGGATTAGCATGTTGTTTGTAGTTTTTGAGGTGTTGTTTTAAACATTTGACATGATTATGAATATGTGGTTATTCGTTTCTCGCTAGTAATTTTATCCTCACATTTTCATATATGGGTGGTTGTGATGCCTTATATATGGGATTTCAATTGGCAGGCTCAAATATGAGGCTTTTCTAGGAGAGATAGTTTGACCCGACCTCCTTAACTGACCAGTTGTGTATCGTTTTAGTCATTGCTAAGGGTCATATTAGTTATGCTGCATTAGATCTTTCTATTCTTTGTGGTCTTGGTGTACAGGCCTCGTCGTGCCCCTTTATATATCCCGCTTTGTTAACTTCATCCTCAAATTGGTTGGGTGAAACTAAATATAGACAGTATGGCTCAAGGTGCCCCAGTTATAGCTGGGACTGGGGTCGTTTTCAGATATCACAAAAGGGTTATTATTGGCGCATATTGTTTTTATGTTAGGATTGTTATGGCCTTCCTTGAGGAGATTTCTGCTCTTATTTTGGTTTTTTTGTATACTTATTAGTGTGGTTGGCACTGACTTTAGATTGAACTTGATTCGATGGTTGTTCTTCAGTAATTGCAAAACTTCTATTATCAGCCTCTTTGGAGTGCTGCCATGAGGTGGGATAACGTCAAGCAACTTCTTTCTAACATGCATGTTTATTATTCCCGTATCTATAAATAGGGTAATGCTATGGTACATCATATTATTTTTACGGGGCTCGATCATAAAACTCCATTTTAGTGGGATTCGACTCTTACAAAGATGGTCGCTTTAGTAGAGCAAGACATGTCCTTACTTCCTAATTATAGATTTAGATTCCATTAGCTATATCTATGTTTTTATTTTTCTAGTTATCTCCTTTTAGACATTTTTGCTTAGTTTTGGTGTGCTGATTTATCAAGCCTGTTGGATATTTTATTTTATTTTATTGCTTTTATCAGTTTCATACGGAGGTCAAGTCCATATCCCCTTTATGTTTTAGCGTGCACCCATGAGATTGGGCTTTTCAGACTCACTTATTTCTTTATTTTAATAATATAACACTCTAGCGCCCCTCTTATACGGGGCCTTGAGCCTCTTTTTTTTTCCTTTTAAATATATATATATATATATATCCATTTGATCCCAAATTAAAAGGTTTTCTTTATAAATAAATAAATAAATAAAGTTTTTATGAGGACGTATGGAGTATTATTAAGGAAATACTTAGGTAGGGTTAATGATAACTTGATAATCAATAGTTTTTATTCTTATAAACAAAGTATAAATGTATACTTGGTTCCTAGAAACCGAGTGGTGTTCATCATAATCGACCCAAATGAACCGAGTAAAGCACACATCACTCTGTCCTAAGGAACTGAGTCGGGTGGAACTGAGAATAGAGAACCAATATACATACGCACAATACAACATATTCGGTTCCTTAGGATCGAGTATAAAGCCTTAGAATCGGTTCCTTAGGACCGAGTATGATGCATACCACTTGGTTCCTAGGAACCGAGTATATTGTCATCCGTGGTGAAAAATTTGTATTAATCTTTGATTGGAGAAAAAAAAGGATGAAGGTAGAGAGAGCACACTATTTAGGACATGCATAATCTTTGATTTATGTAAGAAAAAGTTGGAAGATGATTAAATATGAGATTTGTGAGGTTGGTGGAGTAATTTGATTTGTTTTTTTAATTGTAAAGTGAGAGAGTGGAGTGGTAACAATTTAGTGTTTTTAATTTAGATTAACATTAATTAATCTTAAAATTAATTATGGAATGGTATAAATATTAAGAAGCGAGAATATGGAGTGTTAGAGAGTGAAATAGCGTGTGTCTATAGTAGCCGCCTTTATTTTATACGAAATTTCATTAGTTGACAAAAAAACCAATTCAGAAATATGAAAAATTATCCACTCGATGATTAGCAGCCTACACTTTGACCGGAGAAAGCGGGCTTTGCTTCCTATGAAAATTTTACAAAAAAAAAAAAGAAAAAAAAGAGGTTAGCACCCCAACACAAAACTGAATTATTCTGCTAGAGTTTTCCATTTCAAAAGACTCACTCACTCAACTGATTATATTTTTTTTTACAAGAAATGTGTATGTTTAATTATTTACACAATATGAAGTTTGAGCTGGTATAAATATTTTGGACTGGACCTATCATTTAGGTTGGGCTTTAGACAAGATTCATAAAAGGAAACTGGTTGGGTTGGGCTGAACAATGCCCAACCCAAATCGGCTCGGTGGATATTGAGACCCATTTATATATATATACACACACGGGTATGCATGTATCATCTAGTATGGCGAAAAAATAAAATCTGGTAATTGAATAAAAAAGTATAACGTGTGACCAATCTAAATTCATAAAAGATCAGTAAGTCTATATTAAACAATGAAAACATATGTTCAATTTTCATAATAGAAAAACTAAAAATAATCTGATTGGACTTCCTTGTTTTAATTTTTTTAAAGGCACTTTTAATCATGTTTTTTGATCTTATTTAAATCTTAACGAAATAGTTTTTTAACAAATTAAACTCAACGACAGACGTGAAAATAATCTAATTGCGTTGATCACTGTGATTTAAAAATTAAATGGTCCAATGAAATTGGACTGAAACATATGTTTTGTACTCCATTATTTGCATAAACAAAATTGGCACAATGGCCTTCCTCGTAGTACAGCTTTCTCTACAACTAGCTCCATAGTGAACATGTTGAATGACAATGTCCATATAACAAAGTTAAGGTATAATAAGAATGAAATATTATTTCCAGAGTTCACTGGTGGATGAGCTGTTTTGGGAAGAACTAAGTTTGAATTGTTTATGTTTACGAATAATTTAGAGAAATTTTGAGTTTGCACCCTATGTTTATAATCAATATTTGAGTTTGCATCCTAACTTTTATTTTCTTGGGGTTTGCACCCCACCGTTAATCAAAACAATTTGTCCTAGTTAAGTCATAAGACAAAATGAACATGTTGCCCTGAAATGATCCAATGGCTATAGTGCAATGAAATAGAAAAAAACAAAGAGGAACAGATTGAGCTCACTGAAATGAGGTATAGCTTCACATCATGTATTTGGAAAAAACGCGTGGTAACTTTCCAACCAAAGTATACCATCTCAATATAAAATTGCAAAGAATTAAAACATTATAAAGTAATGCAAAAATGATTGATCACGACAAACAATGAGCATAAAACTAGGACACCACAAAACAACTTACCCACCACATAGGGGAATATAAGCATAATCAAACAAGCATGACAATTGACACAAATTTCTAAAATTTGTCAAAATCACCTTGTAACTCAATATCCAATATTATTTCAGAATTAAAAAAATCACTCCACTAACAATCATAACAAATCAATAAATATATGTTCAACTAGAGCTAAATACACTAGAATTGAGTGTATTCAAAGAATAAAAAGTGAATTGGGTACCTTTTTTAATCTTTCTGCGGGTTGGAAAAGAATATAGACATTGCAATTGAGTGAGTTGATGTCAAACTTCTCTTGCTCTGTTTCAGAGAAGTACATTAAAAAAAGCCCTAAAAATTAGGGCTTCATCAAACCAAGAAAAACCATAGAACCTTGTTGCTACTGAAGATTGAAGAGTTACACGTACCGATTGCTTTTTAGGGTTTCAATTCTTCATCCAATCAGAAACCGTAGATTAGTGATCACTCTCTTATCTCTTTCCTGCTCTTTTCGGTGTGTTCTTCAACTTGGTGATCAAATTGCTTATGCATTTGGCTTTTTTCTGTTGTCTATTTTCAAACAAGCATGGAACTCACGTGCAGAACAAGGGGTTACACTAACCTTAGGGTGCAAACTTAAAAGAAAAAAAAACATTCGGAGTGTAAACTATATAGTTACAATGCATCCATCCAAAAAGGAGGTTATTTGTTCAAGTTAAACAGAAGAACAAAAAAAAGGAAAAGGAAAATGAAAAAGACTAAAAACAGGATTGCTGAAACTTTATATGGAAACACTAAAACAAACTCACACTCAAAAGAAATTGAACCTAGCTATCAGTGCCCACTTGCTGTAGTACGCTCGAACACTAAAGTCTTCTAATTGGTTTCTTGTAGGCTGTTCTTTCACGATTTTTGCTTCCTTGGCCTTTCTGATTGACAATCAACAAAACAACACGATCAATGTGCTTCCAATACCATTTACTCCATCTTTCGCAGAAGAAAAGTGGCCCAATGACAAATCCTAAGCCTACAACATATCCCACCGAAGCAGAACTCAAGAATTCCCATTTCTTCCCATCTGCAGGATGTGAATGCTTGTCATTAAACGTTGGCACAGTTTCGGCAATATCACTACAGCTTTTCTTCATCTGAGGCCCACATAATCCTTCATTTCCTTCAAATGAAGTTTCTGCAAAGGTTGTGAATTGGTTGCCACTCGGGATCTTTCCGGTCAGCTTATTATATGACAAGTTCAAGGCTGAAAGGAATGTAATACTAGCAAGCTCCTCTGGAATTTTTCCAATTAGTTCATTTACCGAGAGGTCTAACGATCCAAGTTGTTTCAAATTTCCAAGCGAAGACGGGATTGAGCCAGTAAGTGCATTGTGTGATAAGTTGAGAACATAAAGGGATTTGAGTTCTCCGATAGTTTTTGGTATATTCCCTTCGAAGCTGTTCATGGAGAAATCAATGACAGTGAAGACGGTCAAAATTTTCACCAGCTCCATCTCTAGCCCTTTGTTGTTGATTGTCACTGTGTCCTTATAATAATAGCTACCATTTCCTAGGTTAAATTGCAGGTGTTTTACCTCTGGTTCCGAATCATCCATCATAGCCTTCCACTCTAAAAAGTATTGTGGTATCAAAGCACCGGAAAAGTTGTTGGAAGCAATGTCAATGATTCGGAGATTCGGCGGCCAACTCTTACTTACACCTAAACACTGAATGCCTCCATGAAACATGTTGGATCTCAATACAAGGACACGCAAATTGGTAGAGTTATTCAAAAAGCAGGGAAACGTATCATTTATCTGATTGTTCCCAAGGTTTAATACCTCTAACAACATGCAATTAGAGATAGATTCTGGTATCTTCCCTTCTAATTGATTTTCACGCAAATCTAGAGTTTCTAAACCACAATCCTCCTGAAATGTTCCAGAAAGATTTCCACTGAGACGGTTCTTCCCTAGATTCAGTACCGAAAGAGTACTATCACTCCATTCAATTAAACACAATGGTATTGGGCCACTCAAACTGTTATTGGACATATCAAGGACATTAAGGTAGCTAGCGTTGCATATGGATATTGGGATGGTTCCAGTGAGGTTATTATTTGCAACGGAAAATATATAAGCGGACCGGATATTATTACCAATACCAACGGGGATTGAAGAGCTGAAATAATTTGAAGAGTAATCAACGTACATAGCAGTGTCAGGCGGTAATGGCAATTTCCCTCGGAGGTGGTTGGAATGTAAGTCGAGATAAATGAGGCTAGGAATGACATATGGTTCTTGAAGATTCTCGAGAAAGTTAAGAGAAAGATTCAAGTACCTTATACTTCCGTTGCCGACTTTCCAAATCCAATTTGGTATCTCTCCACCAATTTGATTATTTCCAAGGTCCAAATCGAACATTTTTCTTTGGTTTTTTAGGTCCGGGAAATTTCGGAGCTTGCAAGAAGCTAATTTCAATGAGGTGAATTGTGGGAAAGGATACAAGCCAGAATGGTTGCCACCTGTTTTGATCGACAAGTTGTTGAATGACAGATCAAGAGTGGTGAGATTAACAAGTTTTTGAAAATTTTCTAGCTGTATAGTGCCATTGAGATTATTGGACATCAGATAAAGGGTATCAAGACTTTTGAGGTCAAAGAAGGATGAGGGAATTTCACCTTCTAGCTTGTTACCTTTCAAGTCAAGTGTCTCGAGCATTGAAGATGATGCATTGGGAATTTTGGCTAGTGAACCATCAAAATGGTTGTTGGATAGTAGCAATTGCTTCAAAGACAGGAGGCCAAATAGAGAAGATGGAATCCTCCCCGTAAATGAGTTGAATTGCAAATCAATATATTCAAGATTCACAAAACCTTCAAATTGAGTGAAAGAGAGTGGGCCCGACAAATTGTTATAAGAGAGGTCTATGTGAGTGAGTTTTTTGGACATTTGAAGCCAAGGCACTGCACCAGTAAACATGTTGTATGACAAATCCAAATAAGCAAGCTGAGTAAGTTTTCTCATTGATTTTGGGATTTGTCCTGTGAAATTGCTGTTGGCCATGTCCATCATGGACAACATTGCAAGGTTGCCGATAGAATTTGGAAATGGGCCTGAAATGTAGTTGTCAGCCAAATTCAAGCTCTGAAGGAACCGGAGACTGAAAAGACTACTTGAATTGTCGATTCCACCTGAGATTGATTCGCCGTTCAAGTCTAAGCCAGTAACATGGCCGGCTTTGCTGCAAGTGATGCCTTCCCAAAGGCAACAATCTTTATTATGATGATTCCATTGAACCAGCTTGGTAGAAAATGAAGAATTGAATATGAGGGTGTTCTTCAACTGGAGCAACAAACTTCTCTGATCCTCCAAACATTGGGCATTTATTGGAACAATGCTTACACAACAAATGGTGATTATGGTGATAATGGGAATGAAGACTGAATTTCTCATTCTTTTTTAGATAAATTGTGAGGCTAAACAAATTGATGAGTTGATGTTGGAGACTGGTAGCTCTAGTAATATGCCAGTGATCTACATATAGATATAGATGAGCTTAATTTTTGAATCTTAACAGTGGAACTCCCAGTATTTTTTTTTCCCCATTTTGCTGAAGACTTGACTCCAGGGTCGCAAGTTGTAATCAATGTTAAAGGATGACAAGAAAAGACCTGACCTTTCTACTTCAGTCTTGACTTGAGGGTCGTAATTGCTTTATTACTTTTCTTGGTACACGCTGTAGACATTACCGGGTGGTCAAGGCGAGGGGAACGGACCTAAATTATTTCCCAAACCTACAAACACAATTCATACCGAGGGAGTAACTATTATTAGTATAATTACGAAGCCTCCTAATAAGAATAACTCTTATCAGTGTTGTAATGTGCGAGTAATTTGAATACTAACAATACAATTCAAATGAATGTGCACTGGCAACAGTACTCAAGTATTGGGTATTTCTATTTCACTCTCCATGTTTTTTTTTTTTTCTCAGTTAGTTGTTTATTGGAAACATCTTGCTTCCGTTTTCTATACACTGCAAGCTGCTATCGACAAAAATCCCTACTCGATTACATAGATGCTCAGCCTCCTCCATTGAATGTGCTGAAACCATTTGGACCACTTATATCAGCAAAAATTATAAGACAAAAAGAGTGTCCAGAAGACAAAGTTAGAAACTATTAAGGGTAGGGATGGGAGTATTGGACAGAGGCAACACTGAGCCTTCTCTTCATACCTCCACTGTATTTCCCAGCTTTTTTATTAGCAACCCTTCCATGAAGTAGGTTAACACTCTTGAGAGACTCTTCCACTGCCTGCACATATGGAACATGCATGTAAACCGATTAAAACTCGTCCTGTAACAATAATTTAATTGTGAATTGTGACACCCCTTATTTTGTATTGATTAAAAATTATTACATTGAATGTATTGATACCCTAAAAAAAATTATTTTTACATTCCATGTGTTGGTTATTTACAAGTGCAAATGTAATATTTTCATATTTGTTTAAGTGGTATGATTAAAAATATAGTTTTTAGCTTCCTTTCCACCACGTGGTAGTGGTTTCAATTCCCTCCAAAGATAATTTTATTAAATTAAAATTTATCAGGCTTGGGTTTCTTTGAAAATAAAATATTTTAATATGTTAAAGTGAAATTTCTATCCTAGGACAACGTGCTTAACACGTTTGCAAGATAAGTTTGTTTATTTCGTTCGATTCTCTTAGTTCAAATTTTCCCATTAATTTTCTCAACATCCTGTTTCCTGTGATGCATTGTTTATGTGATACTTTTTCAAGGGTTTGTGTTCCTCTAACTCTCTAGAATTCATTCTTGCTTAATTTGGATAGGGTTACATGCCCTTCTATTTTTAAATATTTCTAAATACTTGGTACTTTGACAACTGGTTATTATTACGATGAGCATTTTATATGAAAATTAGAACACTAACTTGTGCAAATCTCCAATTACAAGTCTTATTCTAAAGATGGTTACCACCTGCAAAGCGCCAACTATATCAAAGAGAAAATGTGGAATAATTAGTTCAAAGGGTCAAGAAGGCCAAGTGACCACTAGAGCACCATCTAATCATGACACACGTATTAGTGAAGGTAGTGGCAGGGGCGCAGACAACAAGTGAAGATGAACATCAAGAAGAAGCTACAGAGACAAGAAGTAAAGAACATGAAGTTGCAGCACGGCCGACACAGTCCACACGGCCGACACAAAGCAAGAGGTGTAAAAGCCGCGTCTCAACACAGAGAAGAAGCGACGTGGCGTGTAAACATTGGGATATGTTGGTTTAATTGGTTTTTTGACTTGGTAAAAATGATGGGAATATTTTTTGGTAGAATTCAGCGCTAAAATTATGGTTTACGGTCGTATTCAAATGTAAGATAGAGCTCTCTGAGTGTAATTATTGTTGAATGGAAAGACTTAAAACGTAGTGGAATCCGGAAAAAAAGGAGTTTATCTTGATGTGTGAAAGCAAAATGGTATGGTAGGCTTTTTAAACCAAAATGAAATAACTTTCATCATTCCTTGTACTATTTCTGCAAATATTTTCTTCACCTTGTCAGCACAACAGTTGTTTTTGTTCATCCCCATCTTCATTCTTAATTTCTTTAGTCTTCCATCTCTTCATTATTTCTAAGGTCTTCTCTTTAGTCGTCGTCTTTTTCTTCTTCTTCTTCTTCTTCTTCTCATCACAACAATTTTTTATTGCCATCCTAAATATTATTTCCTTTGCAAAGGAGAAAAAACATATACATGTGGGTTCAATGAATCTAAAATAATAGACAAATACTACTTATACAAAAATTTTACTGTCTATTATTAATGACAAAGGTAGACAAATACTGGTCTTTAAAGACATTATCTCATAGCTGAAAGTATCCCTCCAATGTTTTAGCGACATAAAAACAAAGCTAAAATATTCGCATACAGACTGGTTCATACCAAATCTAGACTCGAAGAATGTATCTATATTTATTTAAAGGATAGTAATTTATACTTTCAAAATAACACATTCTAAAGACAGTGGAAAAAAAAAAAAGCTAGCAACTCACTGTGTGACTAACAATCCGTAACATGTGCACACAACTATGTAATGTGGCCCAAAGTTGCGAAAAAAGTAGGAAAAAACCAATGGGGCCCAATTAATAAAGAAAATACACAAATCAAAATTAAAAAGGGCCCACACCAACAATAGTTATTCCTTCATGCCCAATATATTGAAGGAGTATAATGTTCACATCAATAAAAAAAGGGTCCTGGAGGTATTTATCGGGGGCATTTATTGGGGGAAAGTCTCGAGTTTGAATCTTGACAGGTACAAAATTATTTTGGCTAGCCGCATGACTAGTCCTACCCCCAATATGTTTTAGGGATACTGTGTGAGAACTAAAATAAAATATTGCTTTTTAAAATATACTCTTTGGCGAATAGTGTGTTAGCACGGGTACACAGATTTTTGAAAAAATGAGACAAAAATAACATATAGCAATTAAAAATAAGTCAAAACCCTAGAAAAAGAATAAAAATAAATCTGGAACCATAAGTCAAAATGTACCCAATTAATATGCACATTTTTATTAAAATGTTTTATTCACTGAAAATTACTGTACCCACACTTTTTCAAGTTACAACCTTAATTTGTATAGATGAGACCACATAAAAACTAATAGCACTACCTAGCGGGGTAGTTTGGATTGTAAAGGCTCTCTTTGAACCCAAGATATCTCAAGACCTAAGTTCGACTCATTTCAGGTCTCCTTTGTTATCAAAGAGATGTTATTATTATTGAAATTTATGCAAAACGTAAGTGTTTTAATGCTTTAATTTGTTTGGTAGACTTTTCACATTATTAGGTGCTGTGTTTCGATACCTAAAATAGTTATAATTCCGGACAATCATACAAAGATACTGAAAAGAAAAATAAGAAGTTTAATATGACTGGAAGGAGTATAAACACTGACTTTTAAGGAAAATAACTAGTAGTTTGCATATATACCGTAAAATATATTCAATTCAATAGTCAATTGTGGTCATCTTGTCTTGATGAGAAAAAAGTTACGCTGTACTACATTTGACACGCCAAATAAGCAAGTTGGACATAACAGGATAAGTGTGTTGCATATCATAGGATAAGTTGTAGTATTAGGTTTATTTCAATCCTTCATTAGAAATACTCGTAGATGATGAGAAATAAAATGAGCAAGTGGGTTGGCTTAATTATGACTTGTCTCCTCTCCGTTACTCTTTGGTCCAATTTTATCCAAGGGGGTCTAGTTCGGGGGTTAAATTGATGAATATTTTCACAAAACTTGGTGGTGATCAACTCTATAGTTAGTAGATCATTCCACAAAATTTCATCAAGAAATTCAAACTAGAATTGGCGTGATCAAAAAACTTATGCATATGTTCATTTTTGACCATTAAAATTTTAGATGATCCTCTCATCCACTTCTATATAGAATCTTCTAATGAAATTTTGTGGAAATGATCTACTCATCATAGAGATAATTTCCACCAAATTTGAAGAAACAATTCTTCTGTTTACCTCTCGAACTAGATCCCCTTGGATAGAATTGAACCGAAGAGTGATGGACACTTGATTAATGATAAAAGGGCACATCAAGATCAAGGAGTAATTCGAGTCTCACTGAACGGGGATAATTTCTTTATTATTTGTAATAAAAGGAGATATTTACCACCTTTTTCAACAAAAAGAAAAAAAGAAGTAATAAAATAATTTAAGATAGCACATGAAGAGAATAACAACTGATATATTTTAAAGAAAGAATAATAGAATTGTTAATATAACTGCCTTAACTGACACTAGTTTGTATATTAGTAACTTCACTATGGTTTGTATACAAGTACTTCTATTTTAGTGCAGAAAAGACTAATTTACCCTTTTCAATCTCATTTCAACAATATTATATAAGGTCAGAACAAAAAAATAATTATAAAGGAAAAAAATAGAAATAATCTTTAGATAATCTCTATTAAGAACCGTTCTTAAGTTAACTAATTTAAAGACCGTCTATTTCGAGAGGTATACCGAATAATATTTTTATAAAATTTGATGGAGATAATCTCTATTTCGTATACCAACAGTCCGCAACTCAAACCCTTGCGCTCGCAAGGGTAATAAGACACCTCTACCACTAGGCCACTTATTACTTTTTGAATTTGTTTCATTTATAACACTTATATTCAAAATACAAAAGTCAAACTGGAAAACTGGAAAACTGGAAATATAACCTTTAACCTTAATTAAACAAATAAGACTCATGGTTATAAATTAAACCGTCTTTCACTTTTAATAAATCTTTACCCTTAGATTATATAAATGCGAGGTAGTCTACAATAAAATTGTAGAAAGAGGTACGAACACTACCAATTCGGCACCTCTTTGACACTTGAGACGCGTACAAAAATTTATGCGGGACACATTGTATCTAAACACTTTACGTTTATAGTACATAGTATAAAAGGCAAAAGGATAATTTCAATCCGCCCACTATTCCATATACTAAATCCACCCCGATTGTAATATACTTTCAAAATAACATATTCTCAAGATAGTGAAAAAAAAAATTTGAAGAAAAAATAAAGTTGGAAGCACTCGCTTACTGTGTGAGGAACATGCGCAACATGCTGCAACTTAATTATAGAGTGACCAAAAGTTGCAGAATGTTATTCTTTCATTCTCACTACGAAGGAGCAGAATGTTCACACCAATAAAAAAGGATTAGGATTAAAAGTAATTCTCCAAATGAAGAGAATTTTAATACGAACTTGGAATTCACATAATTGGATTTCGAGCTTTGTAATTAAAGATATGCTCAGTCAAAGTATTCAATTTAATTGAAATAATAAAATATTGTATTGTAAATATCAGCTTTCACATCTGATCGAAAGTATATAAAAGCTCCCATAAGAATGAAGAAGATTTTGGCACGAACTCAATGGAATTTACTGAATTGAATTCTAAGTTGTGTAACTAGATATGTCCAGTCAAAATATTAAAATTAATTAAAATAAAATGTTGTGTAAATATCTACATTTACATATAAATTTGAAAGTATATGAAAACGTCCCTCAAAATGAAAATGTTTTATATGAAGTATGAACTCAATGAAATTTACAGAATTAGATTCCGAGTGGTGTAATTACAGATATACTCGGATCGAAATATGGAGACACGGACTTTGGTGGACAACATACAATTATACAAAACCGCACCTGAAAGAGAACATTGCAAACTTCAGTGGAATAGTTGGGCGCCAAAAGCCACAAACCGTTCCCACTAAACCGCACCTGAAAGGCTTTGTATATATATATAAATACGCCTATGTTATTTTCAATTTCTTATTATACATTGATTTTTAAATCCAATGAATATATTTTTTTGAATGAAGGGCATTTTTAATTGTAGAATAAAGGGCCTATTTTTAATTGGTAATTAGTGTAAGAGGCCTATTTTGTTTTATATTTTAAATGAATGTATTTGAATAAATTTAAATATCATTTAATTAATAAAAACATGTTATGTATTACCTAAATTACCCCTTTTTATGAAATTTTCACAAAAAATATGGACTGCAAAGTTCATATTGCAATAAAATATGGACTGCAAAGTTCATATTGTAATAAAATATGAATTGCAAAGTTCATATTGCAGTGAAATATGTACTGCAATATGAACTTTGCACTAAAAATATTGACTGCAAAGTTCACATTGCAGTAAAATATGGCCTGCAATATGAACTTTGCACTAAAAATATCGACTGCAAAGTTCACATTGCAGTGAAATATGGACTGCAAAGTTCATATTGCAGTGAAATATAGACTGCAAAGTTCATATTGCAATCCATATTTTAATGCATATTGATATTTTTTTAGTTTATTTTAAGGGTTGGGATGTCATTTTATAATGAAAAAAAAAAGACACATGTCATATTATCAATAAAATAAAAAATAGGCCCTTTATTTAAAAAAAAATTATTCCTTGGCCTTAGTGTGAAAATCTTTCTCTAATAAGCCCTTTTTTTTAATTGCCCCTTTTCAATTTCAATTAAAATCCTCAAGTAGAAATGGTCTTAACATGAAGCAGAGTGGGTTGGTTTAATTAATGGTGAAGGCGTCTATTAAAATAAGGGAGATATAATGTTTTGAGTCTCATATTAGGTGGGGAGAGTTTATTTATTATTTGTAGTGAAATGAGATACTTCAACTACCATTTTTTAGCAAAAAAAATTAATAAATAAAAGAAAAAATAAAATAATTTAGGATATTACATATATCGAATATATACATACCATATAGCGTATATCTAATAGAGTAGAGTTACAACTAATACATTTTAATGCAAGAATAACAAAAGTGTTAATGTAACTATAGTGACACTATTAATTGTATATTAGCATACCCTATAATAAAATATTGAATCCACCTGTGATATACCGAGTGGATTCGACAATCATTAGGAGATATTTTTTGCTCTCTGCCTATAAATATGTATATTATACAATTTTTTAATATTTTTTTACAAAAGGGTCCTAGAGGGCTGTAAGAACTATATATATTGTTGTACTAAGAGGCAATGGGTTAAAAGGTTTATTCCATAATTATATTCAATGGAAGGACACGTTACATTTTCATTCTAAAATAAAAATAATCATTTTTCTTTACCTAAAATACCCTTTATCAATTTCTTTGTGTTTTTTCCTAAAAAATAAATCAGTCACCACCAGCCACCACTATCCCGCTCCGGAGCTCCAACAACTACTATCGGAGTGTCATGACCTCACTGGAGCTCCGGCGTAGGTACTGCAATTAGGTTTTTGCACTAAATTTGAAAGCAATTAATGATACAAATTTTACTGCAAATATGTTTTTGCATTACATCTGCAAGCAAAAAAAGATATATATCTTAGTGCAATTTTTTTTGAACTAAATCCTCAAGCAACTCATGATATATTTTTAGTGCAAATCTGTTTTTGCACGAAATTTGCAATCATCTAATGATATATATATTTTAGTACATATACGTTTTTGCAACAAACTGCAAGTAACAAATGATACATATTTTAGTGCAAATACGATTTTGCAATAAGCTGCAAGTAACAAATTATACATATTTTAGTACAAATCTATTTTCAATCCTCAAGCAACCTATGACATATTTTTCGTGCAAAACTATTTTTGCACTAAATTCACAAAAAAGTAATGTACGTTATAAATTTTAGTACAACTATGTTTTTGCACCAAACCCATAAACAAATTAAGATATAAATTTTGGTACAAATTCAATTTTGCACTAAATCCGCAAGCAACTAAAGACGTAAATTTTAGTGCAAATTTGCTTTTGCAGTATATAAAATTTCTAACCGAAGCTCAGGTGGGCGGTGGTGCTGGAGGTAGTTGGTGAGCCTTAACAACTATTAATGGTAATAAAGAAATAAAAGATTGTAAGAAGGGTATAATTGACCATTCAAAAAAATGGGTGTATGCTTTTAGTGAACAAAGATTTAAAAATTATCCTTGTAGCTAAAACAAATTGTGAAGGAGAGTTATCGATCTAGTTTGAAATAATAGGGTATCCCTAACTTGAATATAATTATGAATGATGTATGTAGAACTCATTTTCTCTAAAATTAAATGGACCCCTAAAAAAAGGTGTTTTTTGATGCGTGAAAGCAAAAGGGTACGGTTAAAACCAAAATGAGATAACTTTCTTCACTCCTTGTGGTGTGTATTATTTCTTCAAACATTATCTTCTTCACATTGTCCACTCAGTAGTTGTTATTAATTGTTCATCCCCATCTTCACTCTTAATTTCTTTAGTCTTCGGTCTCTTCGTTGTTTCTAAAATCTTCTTGTAAGTAATTATTACACAAGCAAGTCAAGTCTCCTCCTCATCATTTTATCTTATTTATTTAAAATCTTCTTTTAAGTTATTATTACACAAGCAAGTCAAGTCTCCTCCTCATCATTTTACCTTATACATTTAAGGGAAAATACATTAAACTCCCTTGTGGTTTTTTGGGTTACTGGGTCACCCCCTTATACTATTTTACCTGACTATAACCCCCCCTGTTGTATGATCCGTTAGCACTTAACCACCAAACAATTAAAATATTGTTAGAGATTCTCAAACACTAACACATGGGCTTAAACAAAAACAATAAAAGCCATTAAAGTCCTCACATTCAAACAAAAATTGCTTAAAATAGATATTTTATTATTAACAAACAAAATAAACTTGTATAAATTATTAATAATTTTTTTTTTCCAATGCTTCATTTAACATCCATATCATTTTTAGTGAGATTAAGATTGCTAGTTGTTGCAAAAAAATTGTAGCAAATTTCCATAATTACGCACCACCACCAAGTCAATAAATATACACCAATAACAAGTTTAGTTTAATTCATTATATATACAGTTGATCAAAGTTGCATGTATGCAACTAGCAAAAAATAACCCAAGTTCATTATTAAAGTTGCTTACATAAATGCAGCTTAACCAAAAAAAAACACCATACCTGTAGAGTTTTCTAGTACCAAAAGGTATTCTTAAAACATGGCTAATTAATGGGTAAACTTGTATGCAAATAAGGTCCATATCAAATCGTGTTGTATCCAAATCAGATCATGTTGGGTCCAAATCTAATCGGATTAACAATATAACGTATCCGATTCGATCTGTGAATCCAATGCATGTAAAATTATGAATTCCTTAAAATATACTAGACTAAGTAGACCAAATTTAGACCGAACTGGGGTAAAATTTCAATCCATTACCAAGCCTACTTTTTTAGTTTGGTTCAAAAACTAATAAATAGAAAAGTTGTTTATATATTGCGTGCCGGTAATTAGTTATACAACTATAGCATTTAATTTAGACATATTATATTATCACTTTTAGTGGTGAATTTAATATCTCACAAGAATAGTTGAATTCCATGCAAAATAATGTTTTTTAATGGAAATTTCTACTCCCCACCAACCATTTACTAGTTAATTGTCATCAAGGTCTTTTTATGGTGATCATGATTCCTAGCAATTGTACCTCGTTAGCGCGGATACCAAATTTCCCCACTAACTATTTTTTTTCTTTTTTCTTTTTTTGTGGCAAACTGTTATTCCCTGTTGAATATCATTTAGCATGGTGATTTTTTAATTTCGTTGCTAATTCCAAAATTTATTTGGCCCTAACTCACACCCCGCCGCCGCCGCACACCTTTATGGCTCGTTTGGTTCAAGATTTAAACCATTCCAGGAATGCTACATTCCATTTTGAAACGACTCTCGCGTTTGGTTCAAGTTTTAAGTCTGGAATAAATGATTCCAGGAACAAACCTTTCCTCCCAAGTCTCCCATTTAAATCATAAGGAATAAACCATTACCAATGGGCATCTTTTTTAATTTTTTCATGTTAAGACTAAAATAACACTCTTCCTTATGAATAAATAATTCTTTTTCCATCAGTGTATGAAAATATTGTTTGAAACTTTTTTTTTTAATTACGCCGCTGCACAAAAATGAAAAAAAAAATATTTGGAACTTTTTTCTTTTCTTTTTTCTTGTTGTAAATTTTTTTTAATTACAAAAATTGTAATTTTTGTAGGATAGTTATTAACTAGGCATGTGTAATTTTTATAATTTATTATAGTAAGTGTCTCTTTTGAAAAATTAGTTGGTGATGTCTTTTCATCTTATAAAAATAAGGGTATTTTTGTAATTGATACTTTATTCCATTCCTATTCTTGGTTAAACCAAACATCGGCATGGCATCCTAGATGCCAGGAAAATAACTTTCCAGGAATCAAGTATTCCCATTCCATGCCCATTTCATTCCCAAAACTCGAACCAAACGAGCCCTTAGTGGCACAAATGCACAATTAGTGGGGAGAACTATTTTTGCTTGTAATGGTACACACAATAACATACTTTTTAGTGAGAATCATTAAATTTGCTGCAAATAATGCTTTTTAGTGCGGATATTGTGGCCAAATACATATTCGCCATCGGTAGCATATACAATTATTGTCTATTTAGGAGAATTATCGAATTCCCTAAAAAATATTGGTATACACAATAACCAACTTTTTAGTGGGAATAGTTGAATTTGCTATAAAAAATGGTTTTTAATGGGAAATTGTGGTCATAAATATTCGCCACAGATGGTATATATAATTACTATCTATTTGCAAGAATTATTGAATTCCCTACAAAAATAAAAAACTTTTAGTGGGGAATTTCCACTCCCCACCAACCATTCGGTACTAGGGGTGTTTTCGGTTTCGGTCGGGGTAGGAACCGGGGTACCCCAAACCCAAACCAAATGTAAAACTTCGGTTTCGGTTCGGTTCGGTTTCGGTTTAGAAATCTTGTAAACCCAAACTCGAACCAAATATTTCGGTTCGGTTTCGGTTCGGTTTTATTCGGTTTTTACCTATTTATTTTTTAAATGAATTTAACAAAAAAACAGTGACATAAATTCATAAATCAATGAATGTAACCTGTGAAAAAAACTGTCATTTGAATGATCAAAACAGTCCCATAAAATTATCAAAACAGTGGCCTAAAAATGCTTAAAACAATAGCATAAAACTGTTAAAGAAATTGCTTAAAACAGTGGCACAAAAAGCTATATAGAAGTGACAAAAAACTGTCCAATAAGTGCTAAAACAGTCCACATACGATACTAAAAACTGTCCAATAAATGCTAAAAACAGTCCACATATGATACTAAAAACCGTGCTACTAAAAACTGTCCAATAAATGCTAAAAACAGTCCACATATTATACTAAAAATTGTGCTAAAAACAGTCCACATACGATACTAAAAACAGTCCAAATACAATGCTAAAACAGTCCAACATAGGATCAAAACAGCCCCACAAAATGATAAAGAAAAGTCCCAAAACAATCCCACAAAATGATAAAGAAAAGTCCCATAAAATGGCAAGAAAACAGTCCCACAAAATGATAAAAAAGTCCATAAAATTGCAAAAAACAGAACCACTTAACTATTACAAAACAATAACGCATTTTTCTTGAAACATCAATCTTCCTTGAATCTTGAGTCGGACATCTCTTTAGCTTCTAAGCTTTGGAGGCAACATGGTAGAAGCATCCTTGGCCATTTCTATATACAAGGAAACAAAAAAAAAATATTTAACGGATTATAAGATTAATAATATTAACAATTTAAAGTAAAATATACAAATAGTTTAAAGACAAAATTTACCTTTTTCGATCATCTCACAAAATTCCACTTCTTCAATGGTTGGCTCGTGATATAAAGCAACATGACTTCCTCTAAGCCAATTTTGAGTACAAATCAAAGCCTCCACCATTTTAAAATATACAAGATGCATGTTGCCTAAAATCTCTCCTATGCACCAGTATGACGCACGAGCTCATTTACTATAGGGTAGACTCAAGATTTTATTTTATTTTGAGGTGGGCTAAATGTTGACAAAATTTTATAATTTTTTTTTTAAAATCCAAGGTTTCCTATTAACAATGAAAGTATTTTTCTCAAAGTTAATAATAATAATAATAATAATAATAATAATAATAATAATAATAATAATAATAATAATAATAATAATAATAATAATAATAATATTTTAATATTGAGAAGTAATTTATCATAATTAATTTTCTGCCTTGAGCCCAGTTGTCATTTTATTCATCATTCACTTCATCTATTTACTTGATATGATGAGCATGCAGGTTTTATTTACTCTAAACCAAATGCATGCAATTCTTACACCATTAATTTCTAAACCCATGTCTACTTTAAACTCAACTACTCAAGGCCTATTAATGAACAAAACACCTTAAATCATAGGCCAACATTACTACTCTAAACCAAATGCATGCAGGTTTTATTTACTCTAACGGCATTGCTTTTAAATTGGCCATGTATCCTATTTTTTTCTCTCACTTTTAAGTATAAAAATGCAAGTCCCTGTCAAATTCAAATTCAAAAAACAAAACTATAATCAACCGTTCCGCTCACACTATCTATTCTCCCTCCAGCGATTTTCTCTAAGCACATTATTATTATTATTATTATTATTAAATTAATTAATTTCCTCATTGTTTCAAATCTCCGATCAAGCTTGGATTCGGTTTTATTGAGATATGTTTGTATATAATGACAAACCCAAATACTAACTAAAACTAAATATTAACTAAATGTTAACTGAAATGAAATGAATTGATATTAAATCAATGGAAAAAAATCAACAGATCTGAGAACTAAATATTAACTAAAATCAAATGTGATTTCACATTGATATATATATATATATACACACAGATCTGATAAATAGATGTAAATACTCACTTTTATATGGCGAACCCAAGGATGTGTGACGGTGACGGCAGTGGAAGGCAGTGACGGTGGTGAGTGGTGACGATGACGGCGAGTCGACGAGCCAGTGAGCTACTAAGAAAAACGAGAGACGAGAGAGTGATTAACTAAAATCAAACGTGATTTCACATTAATATATATACAAAGTACAAACAGATCTGAGAAATAGATGTAATACCTCGCTTATATATGATGAACCCAAGGGTGTGTGACGGTGACGGCGACGGCGGTGGAAGGCGGCGACGGTGACGGCAAGCCAAAAAAAAAGAGAGACGAGAGACTGTGAGAGTGAGAGAGAAGCAAACGGCGGAGCAAATTGGGGAAGGGCTGTATTCCCTGTCTTATTTTTCTTTTTATATTTAGGGTTAGACAATTTAAAAAAAAAAAAAAAAATCAAAACGACGTCGTTTTGATCTTAAATTTGAAATTCGGTTCGGTTCGGTTCGGTTCTGGACAGGCCAGCCCCGAAACCGAACCGAATTATTCGGTTTCGGCTCGGTTTTTCTACTTTCGGTTTCGGTTTTTTTTCGGTTCGGGAATTTACGGATCGGTACGGTTCGGTTCGGTCCGTTCGGTCGGTTTTCGGATTGCGTTTAACAGCCCTATTCGGTACTAATTATCATCAAAATCTTTTATGGCGATCTTGTTTTCCACCAATTGTAGCTCATTAGTGGAGA
This sequence comes from Lonicera japonica, assembly GCA_021464415.1. Taxonomy (NCBI): domain Eukaryota; kingdom Viridiplantae; phylum Streptophyta; class Magnoliopsida; order Dipsacales; family Caprifoliaceae; genus Lonicera; species Lonicera japonica. The sequence continues at coordinate 57,055,483 of CM038467.1, forward strand.
TTCCAAATTTACCCACTACCTATTTTTTTTGTTTAATGGCGAACACATGTACAAGAAACTTGGGGTAAAATAATAATGAAATAAGCTACAAAATATTTATACTTTACCCTTATTAATCCTACGATGTTATTTCCTAGTAAAATAAAACCTAGTTAAGAGAGCGTTATGGGATTTGGGTCCCTCAACCATACTCCCCTCACTAAATCAAACATGTATTTATTGCCACACATCAAGAAAAGAAAAACATTTAACATGCTTTTTATTTTCTTAATTAAAATAAATATGAGACTTCAAGCACATACGAAACAATAAAATTATAGATTGTTATATCGTTCTATAATGTTTGTATATCATTTATTATAATATTAAGAGCAAGAACTAGTAAAATGAAAGGATATATTATACTTAGGTGCACAAATAAAAAAAAATGTAATAATACCATGCTTAAATTCTAAAATTACTCGTATTTTAACTAAAATAAGAATATAGTAATATGAGACTTAAGGCCCATACTTGTATCGTTAATATTTTATCAAACTTTACAGTCAAATACCCTCTTATATCAAAGTGATTATTGAGACATTTATTTTTTTTGGAACTTCTAGTCCAAAACAACAAACATGAACTTTAGATCTAAAAATAACAACCGAAAACTTCAAGTCCAAAATAATGATTAGAAAACTTTAGGTGAAAAATTATGATTAGAGAACTTCAAGCCTCATAACAAAATATCAGTATTTTATGGATCTTCGTCTCTAAAATAATGATTACGAAATTTAAGTTGCAAAGCTATAAATCACGAAACTTCAAATCCAAATTATTTATGTTAATCATTCTCCCTTTACTTTGATTTATTGAAAATCAATAATCTATGATAAAATAGTAATTAAGAAAAACAGATCTTAACAATTATATGGATCATAGAATATCTATTAAAAATCTATGTACAATTAATAATAAATAACTTAATAGCTGTAAATATTACATTTGGACATCCACATACAAAATACTTATAATTAACTAAAATAACATTCCACTTAGGCTTATCAATTGATTGAATTTGTACCTGAATCCGATCCATTCAATCGGATATAAGTTGCGATTTATTGTTCGTATATCCAAATCCAATGCCAACCCGCTAGGCTTTTGATTAACAAATTGGATATGAATTTATATCGATCCGATCAAATCCGTTTGCAATCCAATCCGATCCAAGATAAATTTTTCTTAAATTTACTATTATTTATATTTACTACATTATTATTATTAATACACTCATAGAAAGTAAATATAACTCAAAAAGCATTAAATAAGTTTCTTTTTACAAGAAAAGAATAAACTTGACTATTATTAAGCTTAACTTTTATGTTAGTTTTGTTATTTTTTATATATTTACAAATTAATTATTATATAATTAATTTTAAATTGATAGGATATAATCCGATCCAAACAAATTCGGATATGGATCGATGTTTGGGTGATCCGTTACATGATCCAATCTATATCCAATCCAAAATCTTTTTCAAATATGGATTTAGATTCAGCTTGACAAGCCTAATTCCACTCCAGACTCTCGTCGTACAAGCAGCAGCAGCAGCAAACTTCACCCCCCAACCCCCTCTTTTTGCTTCCTCATCTTACTCTTCATCTGTTGGTTTCCTCGTCTTACTCTATCTATTGGTTTGGTCACAGTATCAAATTTCTCCAAACACTTTGGGTGAGTTTGCTTCAACCACTCGATGCATTCATCCCTATTCCTACAACGACGAAGCAGCTGCTGTTCCACCAGCATCTTTTGCTGCCACAAACATCCATCATCATACATACAATCACTATCATTACCACTTTCTTTTTTATGCAAATTTCCATTTTAGAGAGAGAGAGAGAGAGAGAGAGAGAGAAACTTACCAATTCTCCAACGAGCGGTCCTCCACCTTTGGTCCAGGACATTGATGATATCGTTCCCATTGAGAAGTGATTTCATTTCCCAGATTTTCTCCAGATCTACAATCAACCCAAGACAAAAACCCTCATCAACGGCACAATTAGTCGATTACAGACCTTTTAATACATATGAAAAAGGAAAAAAGAAAGACTCTGAATCAAACTTGAGTATTGGAATGGATATCAAGAATGGCATTCTTCAGGTCTCCATTTGTGTAATGTATTAGAATTCCAAGCTGGACAGAGAGAGCTGTTGAGGATATAGAATGGGAATCGAAGATTCTAGGAAAACTGAAGTACCTAGTTTTATAATTTCACTCTCGATGATCCTAAATAATGCTGCTCTTCTCTTGTCCAACTCAATTTGATAATCTGCACTAGTATTAGAACCGACATCCATAGGGTATAACAACATCGAGAGCAACAGCACAGCATGCCAAAATCCTTTAATTTCTTGTAGAAGCAACCCTATACACACACACACACAGAGAGAGAGAGAGAGAGAGAGAAGGCAAAGGAAATGATAATAAAATGTTAGCCTAGCCATGAGACTTATCAAAATGTAAGAAACCCCATTATGCCATATGTCAATTTTTTTTGAAACACCCACTTATAGATTGAACTTTTTGACCAAATTTGGGGGAGATGATCTATTCATTAAAAATCTTTCCCGCCAAATCTGGTCAAAAGGTTCATTCAATTACCCCTTCAACTGAATGGTACTTTTTCTAAAAGAAAGGACTGTCCTACTTAGTGAGGTACTGTGTGTATATGTAAATATATATATTACATGCACTAGTTTATCTCCGTATGTGCAATCTTTTTGGGCACAATCATTCCCCGATGCCTTCTAGCTCGAGACAACGGATATTAAATTTGTTCTTTTGATTTATTATGTAACCTATATAGCCTTCAGATAAAAGCTGCCAGACAAAGCTAGGAGTAGATACATCTAATAGCCATTAAAGTTGCGGGATGGGAGAAAATTCATTACCTGCCAACATTCTTAGTTTGTCACCTGAAAAGTCAGTAAGTTCCACTTTTGAACCAATTTCAGCTATTCTTATGTCCTCAGCAGATTTAATATGAGGAATCAAGGACATAAATTTCTCCGCTGCATTGTGCAGACTTACAACCTGCAAACGCAATGTATTGCAGTTACTCTTATAATATGCCCAAGATTTGATTCGGAAGAGAATTACAGAGAAGATTAGTCAAGAAAACAACAATATTAGCAGTGCATCTATTATGGGAGAAATGAGTCTAAACTTACTGCTTCAGCATCGCTGCATTTTAGCTTGAGAGAGTTACGAATGATATGAATGACCACCTGAATGTGCAGAGCAATGCAACCTTAATTATAAACATGAACCGGGATGTATTCAAATTTAAGATATAGCACAGATACGAAGATATTTGTAGTAAACATCTGACCACAAAGAACTAAATCCAGGCAAAAAACATTTATAAAATTATTAACTATGGGACACAAGGGGATGTGATTTTTTTTTGTTATACTCCCACTTATTTATTATTTTACCAGATACTCTATACCTAAGTACCACAATCCAGCTCTCACGTACCCACTATGGGCACTTAACAGTCCCAACAGTGTATCTTTTTTTTTTTTAATCCTAAATTCCTAATGTAGTATGAATTTGATGGTAACAGAAGAAAATAACAACGAAAAAGGACAAAAATAATCATTTATTAAACAGTGAACGTGATAATAAGTATCTAATATGTATCCAAGAGTACTATCTGATGATCACTATCCGCGTCCGAGATGGATTTGTCACCTGTGTAGAAGCAACTGTGCCTTCGGAGGTGTTGATCTTTTACCAATTTGCCAATATTTGAAATAAGAATTCAACGGTTTTAAATCATCGATTCCAGCTCGGTGGAGAATTCATGAAGATGCATACAGCTTTTGAAACGTTTTGCAGGCTAAGAAACCCCTTTTTATGGGGAAGAACATGACCAATAGTCCCAGGACACCCCTTCATGTGTATTTCGCAAAACAACATCAACCGGCAACAACATAGAAATGCCAATAGAAATATAACCAAAAAGTTCTTGGCTAACAACTAACTCTTTTATAATTTTCCTTTCTGGTTCACTAAAACTCAGATACACTCACAGCCATACGGTACAATTAGGAGACTCGAGTACACGGGGAGTAGTTATTAACGTAACAAAGATGTCCTTATAAGGAAGTAAAACAGGAGAAGATCCCATATATATATGAAAACAAGGCCAAACATATTATGACCAGTATGCATATACAGCAGGGCATAACTAGAAAAAGTAAGAATCGAGAGTTCATACACCATGGAATGCAATTTATGATCCTTACAAGCATTTAGTATCTGTGAAAATAACATATAAGATACCGAGATTTGCTTATCTAAGTGAAAATGACACAGATCAGGTTCTCAGAGAAAACATGGGAACAGAGATTGGTTTACAAATGACGGATGAAGAGAAACCATGCTGACCCTGTTCTGGCTAATCTACGACTGAAGATGGCATTGTCGGGAAGCAGAAAATTTTGACTGGGAATTTATAGCATCAATATTGCTGCTGGAATTCCAAAGTACATCCAAAGAAACTAGAAAACAGATCATTAAAGTAACTTAAAAAAGAAAGTTAAATTGCAAAACTAGTGTCTGTAAATCTGGGCAACAACAATGAATTAAAGGCTTAATAGCCAGATATTGTGATGGCAAAGAAAAATGAAGAACATAAAAATACAGCAGCCAACCAAGTTAGGCACAAAGTAGACAAAAAGAAATGGCAACACAAAGAAAGTTCAAAAACTGATAGCAGCAGCTTCTGGGGTTGTACATAATCTAGAGAATGGTAGGACCATAGATGTCAAAAGCACACCTATTCGCAAAGCATAGTGTATGCGCCTCCGCCCAGCACATGTCTAAACGGGCACCTTACAATGTTCTAAAAAGCGCTAAGCGGAAGTCCGAAGTCGGGCGGCAAGAGAGGACTTGGTGCCTAGAGCACCTAGGCAGCTAGGCGGCCAATTATTAACTTATTTCTACTTAAAAATATAATACTATAAAAATACAAACTCTGCTGAAACACGTCTGTGTGTGTGTGTGAGAGAGAGAGAGAGAGAGAGAGAGTACCCTGCAATGGTTTGGCTAACTCAACCGAGAGCCCAGAGCCTATTTGTATATTAGCAAGTATTTGCGTAAAAAAAGGGAATGAAATAAATAAAATTCCTAATAATAAGCTAAGACGTGATCCACCAACCATGAGATTACATTTATTTAAGACAAAACAGGCATTCATGCTGCACAAAATACACGCTCAGAGGTTAGTTTAATAGAAGGATGTATTACCATTTCATCTTTCTTATTATCATTGCCCCAGCATACAGTCTTCCTAAATGGAAGGAGTAATGCTGCATATAATAAGAGCCTCCTTTCCTCATCCTAAAACAAGAGAGAGAGAGAGAGAGAGAATCAAAACCAAAAGCTTCCAACAAAGTAAACATTTTAGGCTCCGTTTGATAACTTGGAAAATGATACGAAATGCACTTGATTTGTGTAGGAAGATGGAAAAATAAGTTGACGACGAGATGCTCTCCATCTCATGCTATTTTTATGAGTAGATGTCCTCCATCCTTCGTTAATTTTTCTGGAAAAGCCACAAAGTAAGAAGATATCTCACCACATGTCCCAACTTATTTTCCAACATCTCACAAAAATCAACTATTTTTAGTTTCCTTTTCCATGCTGTTATCAAACAGACCCTAAACAATGATATAGTAAAGAACAATGCTTAACCATAACCATATCAAATTAGCAGGAGAGCTTAAATTGTCAAATAAATGATCATGTCTATTGCATACTCACATCGAACGCATAATCCTCAGCCTCAATTATCTGCATGATTCTCAGTGCATCACTCATGTATGCAACACAGAGCCTACCAGTGTCATTAAAAACAATACTCAGTATAACACACGGGTACATCAATGAAACAGCAAAAATAAAGCTCCATAAAAGACGACAATTAAACTGGACAAAATGTTCAGTCACCCTGCTAAAGCGAAACTTAAATTGGGTTAAAGGTAAAATGACCTCTCTTCAGAAGCTGGAAGCTCTAGCTGATGAGGTACACTGAAGATAACTGAAAATATCTGCACGTCCCAAATGTAGGTCATAGCTTGATCAGGATGCTTGCCAGATATCATGAGATTTATCTGTGTAGTACGAAAAGAGTAAAGAATATCATTAAATAAAATAAGATAAAACTAACATTTAAAAAAAAAATTACTTGGGAAAGGCGAGTCAAATGGCAATTCACCAAGCGATAGATTCAAACATACTTCATGACCAATACGGTCTCTCGTAATTTTTCGAGCAAGAGCAGCTTTCACATCATGGTCAGAAGCTGCAATTTTTAGGTCTTCATCTAGTATAAATCCAAATCTCACCCCTGAAAAATGAAATCACACAAAGATCAAAATTGACAAGCCAATTCTGAGGGAAAAACCTAGGTTTACACACTATATTATGCAAGCTTGATAGACATTGTAATTCTCTCTAGAATATAATAAAATTTATCTTCTGTGTTCCAAGACTTTGCAATACAACAGAATTCTTACGTCTAAGCTTTTTTTCCTGTAAATCCTTCCAAAGTAGTATGACACTCAAGACTTGTACAAGAAGATGAAATCCGTATAATACTAAATCACAAGCCCACACTCCATTTTCCTTTAAAGAAATTTTTGTTCCTAAATCAATAGTATCACCCCAGATTACATACATACATACTAAAAACATAAAAGCGCCAATTACAAATTCGCCACAATCAAAAAGATCTATCTCCAACCATGAATGCAGTCATTTCATCCAAAACATTGAAAACATAACCTCTCTCTAGCGTAACCCAATTACATTCTAGGTCTTTGAAAGCCCTCCTATTCCTATATTTACATGCAGAGATTCATAAATTTAATTTAAGGGGATTTTTCTTGACCATAGACAAAATCATACAGCAAAAATATCTCTTAAACTTTCATTCAATTGGGAACAATAGCACCCGAATGTGCAGAATGTTGCACAACTGTGCACATTTAAACGCTCAGTTGCAACAGTATTCATTCCATAAATCATTAGAAGCACTTAAAATACGATTCAAAGGAAAACTTAGTGGTCAAGTGGAAATTAATCTACTATGATTCCTCCCAGGCTTGTTCGAAAAGTCATGCTAACTACATTTAGTGTGGCGTTCAAACAGGAGCTTACTAAATGTTCAACGTCCGTCAAACATTAACTCCAAATTAGTTTCCAATTCTATTAACGTGGGATTGCCTCCTTATAAACAGTTCCCTGAGATTTGTCTAATAATCCACTATCCACGTGAACCCTCTCAGCGTTTTCCTCTTCTTGTGCTAGAGAGATCCGCAATCCATCTCAATCTTATTGGTAGGAAGAATGCTCTATCTACCGCTGATGGTGAACAGGTTACTATTGCGTGCACGCAAAGGTTAGGTTATCTGGTCCAGTGCTATTAGGGCTTTTTGTAAACTGAGAGATAGGCACAGATAAAGTTTACAGATTGACTTCAAGAAAAATAATTAGAGCAGAACAATACCAAAACGAATAGCTCGAAGAACTCGTAGAGGATCATCCAAAAACGTCTGCTTTGGAGGTAAAGGTGTTGCTATACTTCTAGACCTCAAATCTTGAATGCCTGCATTTTGTTGGAAGAAAAATTGCTAGATCAGTGTTAGAGTTAAAGCAAAATATCCACAGATTCCGAGGGCTGATTGAATCTATGAAAATATGTATATAGGAGCAAAAGAAAACCTATACCAACCTCTTCCAGTAAAATCTTCAACCGAACCTGTATTAATATTGTAGAACAAGCTGTGATGAGAGAAGGTGCATTACAATATGGACAATCAGTGAAATTTTAACCCAACAAAATGTTTTAAAAAAAAAAGCACTTGATGCAAATAATCAGGTAATTCATTTTTTAATTAAAAATAATAATAATACGCTGTAACCCCCACCCCAGGAAATACATAAACACACACATACATATAATACTGGATAATCACTATGTAACAATGAAGCTATTGTTCTCTTTTAACTAAATGTAATACTATAACACAACCAGCAAACCATCAATGGCAAAGAAAGAATCACCTATTAATAGTTAAATCCCTTCTATATGCATCTTCTTCTGCGGTGCCAAACCTCTGTAACACAAAAAGTAAAAAGTGTCGTATGTTCCATACATACTTAATTAAGTTGGTAATGAACTAGTAAGCATGAAAGCAAATTGAGTTATTAAAAGCCAAAGTAAGGAACAGGCTGTAAAAATATTATAAGAAATGCAAATAATGAATAAAAATGAAAAATCCATGAGGGAAAAAATATTAAAAGTTAACAAACAAATTTTTTATCTCAGATTTGGGTTTTTGAGTCTTAAGAGTTTATTCATCTCCATTGTCACCCCTCCCTTGCTGATATAGTGGATATTATTCTTCTTTGATGTATTATAACATTACAGTAATGGATACAAATACAGGTATCCGGTACAATACGGCAAGAACACTGAGATACCAGGGGAAAAAAAAAAAAGGATACATCTCGGAAAGGATACAGTACATAAACTATAATATGTATATATGTATGTATATATATATATGTGTGTGTCATTACTTCAAGTAGACAATGAGACTACTATCAAAATCCGTGAACGCTGAGTCTAAAATATAAACTGAAGATAGTCGATTGTGACCTGTAGTGAGGTAAGGCGATGGCAAAGTGGTCACGCAAAAGATAGTCGATTGTGACCTATGGTGAGGTAAGGCAATCGCGAAGTTGTCACGCAACAAAATTCATTTCATTTTGTTGTTGTTTTTTTCTAATTATTTAATTTTTTTATTTTCTTTATAAAAAGCAAATTAATATTAAAACAACAAAAAGATTACAACAGATAAAACCAGATTGGATAGTGGATAAGAAATCCACTGATGCAATCAGAGCTATCAAACTACTTGGAAGCTGCTGCCCAAACTCCAATCAAAAGGTGAAGTTTTTTTTTTTTTTGGGAGACAACTGCTTTTATTGATATGAATCATAAAAAGCAAGTACACAAGTGCAGATACAAAGCCAATAGAAGAGATGGTCAACCAGAGGTCCAACCAAGCAACGACTAGAAAAACATCAGCTAACAGAAGTCCTATCAAACAATAATAAAACAAATAAAATCAGAATCTGCCTGAACCAGACAGAGCATCAACCAATGATTTATTAAAGCAGCACTGCCCCCAATTGTTAGAAATCTCCAAGATTGATAAGTTTCCAAACAAATTGGATGTGCTGGCCCAAAGTGATGCAACCATCTTGATTTTTCTCCACACCTCTTCTAAGTCTGTCCTCAAACACACTTACATTTCTTTCTTGCCACAATGACCAGACCACTGCCATAAAGCAACATCTCCATAAGATTTTGGTATTCCTTATGTTGCCACTGAATTGCCAGACAATGCATAAAAATTCATTCCAATGCTTAGGTAAAGCGCCAAACACTTCAAATATTAATCTAGCTTTGTCCCAAAACTGTTGAGCAAAATTACAATGTAACATAATGTGTTCTATTGATTCACTATCCTTTTTGCAAAGTATACACCAAGAAGGAGCAATAGCACGAGATGGCCTTCTAATTTGAAGAAAGTGACACGTTGTTGACTCTTCTCGAAGATGCCAACCAAGCAAACGCTTTTAAGTTTGGGAGGAATACCTACCGTCCAAATCATTTTGTAAGGCACAAAAGGAACATCCTCCGAGGAGTGAATAAGCAAATCAAAGAAGGATTTACATGAGAAATACTGTAAATTCTAGGAAAAGCAAAAGCAAGTGATTTAGATCCAATCCAATGATCTTCCCAAAATCGAATGATATTCCCCATACCACCTTAGGCCTAGTAAAAATTTTGAAAGACTCAATGCCCTTAGAAATTGCTTTCCAAGGATTGCAATGACCCTCTTTATCACCACGTTCGAGTCCCAACCATTCATCTCCAAAGCCACTTACCCAAGAGTGCCTCATTCTCTTTTGCTAGGTTGCCAATACCCAAACCCCCCATGATTTTTATAATTTTATTGCACATCGAAATGGACATTTTAAAGAGGGCGAGGTAATAACTGGGCAAACTTTCAAGAACTCCAGAAAATGATCAAAGCTACTGCTCCTTCCCTCAAAAACTCTTTGATTTCTCTCTCTTTCTTTTTTTTTTTTGATAAGAAACGAAATTTATTATAAAAAGAAAAGGAAGATACAGACAAAACAGGGAAAAGCCCAGTGAATGAGATTTCCAATGAAGCTATGCCCTCTACCTGCAATAGTACATCAAAGGCTACTATACCCATTACAAAACAATAACAATCAAGACATAAAGCTGAGACAATCCAGCACAAACATAAAGCGTTTAACAGAATCAAAGACGTTCAAGGCTCTAGCCCATAGCCCAACTAAGCATATGCTATGACTACACACTTCATCCACTGAGCTGCATCTATCATCAAAGACTACTGTTTCTTTCCATCCAAACTAACCAGGCTAAAGCCAACACCATAAGCCTCCAAATGCATTTAGATATGTTGCCGGATTGCTTAAATGACCACCTGATTTTTATAATATCAACCCACCTCCTAGGAAGAGCACCCACTAACCCAAACAGATTAAACAATCTACTCCATAGATCTTGAGCAAATTGGCAATGAATTAAAATATGATCAATGTCCTCTCCATTTTTCCTACAGAGCACGCACCATGAGGGAGACAAGCACATATAGGGTCTCCACCTTTGGATTGAGTCGCATGTATTCACTCTATCCAATGAGGCTAGCCAAGCAAACACCTCAATCTTACAAGGGACTCCTCGCTTCCATATGAAATGAAATTGCTGGAGTGGGATCTTTCCACACTAGCCAACATTGCAAATCTCCATAATTTTTTGATTGTCGTGCTATTCTGCGCAAGCCACCAGCTGATATGATAAACTCTAACCAACTCTTTGGGAACACCCCTATAACACCATACTGAACATCAATCTAGCCCAAATTGCTCTGGAGAAGGTACAATGAATTCAGTTTATTTGCCTTTTAATTGGAATACTTGGTGGTAATTTTTAGTCAAGAATTTGAGATTTTGGTAACTTTGATTAGGTCAAATTTATATGGGTACACTGCTCTACTATCCACAAAAAACTAACGGAAAGAGAAATCACTGTAATTTACTATAACACGGGGGAGGTGTTTGCAATAAATTTACAACACAGAAGGTTACTATAATAATTCTTATAAATAAATACAACACACCCAAATGGATGAGACTCAGAATGTGGTCAATAGGTTTTGACTTTGCATTGTCTTTGAAGAAAAACATCTCTTGTAATAGGGCACCTTTTCTGTTAGTTGAGTAAATATACTAAAATAAAGCTTTAGGACGATTCGTCGATGGCAATTTCTTGTGACACTTTTCCATAACGTATATCATATCTATTCCAATGAAGGGTGGGTACTGTGTTGCTTAACTACTCAAGAGACTCTGCCTTTATCTTTTTATAATTCATCATTTAGGATAGGCCTTCATGTAAATTTTATGGACTCCATCCAATAAAATTAAACACTCATAAATATACATAAATTAGAATAAGATTCTTCAGATCTCGAAATATTAAATTAAGTGCGTACCACCACAGGAATGAGGCTATTTTCACTGTAGTCTTCGGATCTTAAGTTGACAAAATCAATTTCTATACCATCTATGTGCATCTTTGCTGTTTCCAAGTGTTTTGATTGTTCAGGATTGCTGCAACGTTAAAGGATGGCATATGATTAGTTATTATAATTTGTCATAAGCCTACAAAGACATAAAAAAACAGCAGCATTAGAAAACTTAAAGGTGAACAATAAGGCATTTAATCTTCGGTGTAAAAAGGATTAAGGAAGAGACATATGATGGGTGAACTGTAAGATTGGTCTACGAAAAAGATGCAAGGTGATCTAGGAAGTTTCTGAATCTTGCTTTGTACAACGCGTACGTAAGGGATCTCACAGATTTAGAAATTTATCATGGTTTGTCTGTTATCTGTATTGGTATATTTAGGCTTTTATTATTACTTGATTTAATTTCCTAAATTGTAATATTTTTCAATGCAAATATAGACTCCTGCCTCTGAGTTTAAGTACCCCAAACCAATAATGTTATATGATGTGGTGTTAGAGGGACAATTCTAACATAGGGTTTTCTACAATTAGCTTCACCTTTTATGGCGCACACCCATCCAGTCAAAGAGTTTCTCTTTTTTTCTCTACTACCATTTTTCAGTCAGTTTTCTAATGAGGTACAAATGAGAATTATCTTCTACCTTAGCCATGCTTCTGGCTATCCATTTCTCTGGCTGACTCTCCAGCTTATTTTCGCATGTTTTTACCCTCCTTCTACCCCTCTTGCTGCTTTAACTTCGCCATCTTCAAACAGTTGGTTTGCACATTTGTCTAAGGCCTCTTTTCTTTACTTTTCAACCTCCTTCGGGTATTCCCTTCATTTCCTTCTTATGGACAAAGGGTCCTTGTGGTGTTGCCTGAGTGTTTCTGATGGTCCTTCCAGGCTGCCGAGTGTTTTTGGCAGTCTTTTGGTATTGCCATGTGTTTTCCGGCAGCATTTTGGCGTTGCAAAGTGTCTCCCGCACAGTTGACTTTCAATGGTGTTGTTCTCACCATTAGCACATGTTGACTCACTTACGATGTTCTACGGAATTAATTGAACCAAAAATGAGTTTATGGGCTAAATTGAAGCTAGTGACAGCTTAAGCCTGCAAGGGCCAAATGGGCAATTTACGCTTAACATAAATACAAAAATTACATGAAACAGACTTTTACTTGATCTTTGACAAGGAATACACAACATATGTTTGACAAAAAATATCATGGGAACAAGGTCATCTTCGAAGTATTGTTTCCTTCCAATATTTTTCTTGTGGAACTTCCCTCATTCCTTCCTTTCTGCATTTTCCTTTTCTTGTGCTGGAGAGATCCACAATACATCTCAATCTTATTGGCAGGAGAGTGCTCTATCTACCGCTGATGGTGAACAGATTATTATTGCGTGGGGGGGTTGGCTTACCTGGTCCAGTGCTATTAGGGATTTCCATGTAGTGAGAGATACGAGCATATAAAGTTTACAAATTGGGTCGAGAAAATAATTAGAGCAGCACAATACCGAAACGAATAGCTCGAAGAACTCGTAGGGTATCATCCAAATGGGTAAATTATGCTTACGATGGTCTACAGAATTAATTGAACCAAATATGAGTTTATGGGTTAAATTGAAGCTAGTGACAGCTTAAGCCTTTATGGGCCAAACGGGTAATTTATGTTTAACATAAAGACAAAAATTACATGAAACGGACTTTTATTTGGCCTCAAGCCATGCCATTTGTGACCCACAGATACACCATTTGATCATTGACAAGGAATATGCTTAACATATGTTTGTCAAAATCAGATTTTTTTATTAGCTTTCACATTATTATGTTCTATAAAAAGGATGAAGAGAGAGAAAGTTGATGTAAAATGAGCATGTATTTCACACATCCATTTTACAAATAACACAATTCTTGACAAGCATTGAAGCACCACCTTTTACACGTTGTGCCTACGCGCATGGTGTAAAAGGGACGTCCTTGGTATATATGTGGGTGCTATGAACCTAACTAACAACTTGGGCTAACAATTTTGGGAGAACCCAGCTGGTTACAATAGGGAAAAAAAAAAAAAAGAGGGAGATCAAGGACAAAGGCTCCCCTACTCCTGTATAACCATTTTCCCACCAAAGAAATGCTTTTTATGTACAAACTTTTCTAATGCCCAAACCTCCCTCAACTAGATGCTGAGAAACTGGACTTCAACTAAAAAAATGATCCCTTGAAGCCAAACCATAAAAAACTCCTATCAACAATTCAACATTACCATAATCCTCTTTCCCAAACTAGAAGGAATTTAAGGAGAAAAAGGTCAAACAAGGAGAGCCTAGGATTAACCAGTGATTTCAGGTAGTGTTTTTTATGAGGAAAGGTGCATAAGTTTTAGCAAAGTGCACACTATAAGTGCAAAAAATCTGTCATGACACGCAACTCCTACCCATGAAATATGGTGTAGCAAATATGAAAGTGATTTATCATAAAAATATGGTGTAGCAAATATGGTGTTGTGGCAGGTATTTGTAGTAGCTCGATGAGACTGGAGGGGATTGCAAACAGTTTGGGTTGTCTTGTTGGTGAGTGGCCTATGACTTACTTAGGACTTCCTCTTGGGGGAAATCCCAATAGCTTTCATTTTTGGGATCCGGTTATCGAAAGAATCGAAAAAAGATTGGATGGATGGCATAAAGGACATCTTTCAAGAGGTGTTCGTTTGATTCACTTGCAATCAGTTCTTAGTAGCATTCCGACCTATTACATGTCTCTTTTTAAAATGCCGGTACAAGTCGCTAAAGCTATTGAGAAACGGATGCACGATTTCTTTTGGGAAGGGAAGGGTGAGGGTTCCAAAGATCATCTTATTAAGTGGGATGTTGTCAAAAAACCGAAAAATCTGGGTGGCTTAGGTGTTGGTGATTTAGTCAATAAAAATATTGCTCTTTTAGGAAAATGGTTGTGGCGGTTTCCTTTAGAGACTAATTCGATGTGGGTTTCTGTTATTGTGAGTAGGCACGGCATGCAGTCTAATTACTTTGAAGTGAAGACTGACCCTAAAGCTACGCTAAAATCTCCATGGAGATCTATTGCAGGCTTGTGGGATATTTTTGCAGTAAACACAACTCTCAAAGTAGGTAATGGGGAAAAAATAAAATTCTGGGAGGATGTGTGGATAGATGATACGGCCCTTCGCTTTGTTTTCCCGAGATTGTACCAACTTTCTCTCAATAAGAACAATCATATTTGTGAAGTGGCAGAAAGACAAGTGGAGAATGGCATCTTTTGGAATTTACGTTTTCGTAGAAATTTCAGCTATAGAGAACAAGCTGATTTCTTAAATCTGCTGCATAAAATTGAAGGTTTACAATCCCTCCAAACTGTAGAAGATAGTAGAATTTGGAAGGCATGCTCACAAGGCATTTTTTCAAGTAAATCTTTTTTTGAGATCATATCTGGATCGGGTTCACAAACGGTTTTCTTGCAAAAGAAGTTTTTATGGAAAAGTGGTGTGCCCACCAAGATTAAAGTATTTAATTGGCTGGCAGTTCATGGGAAGATTAACACGAATGATCTGCTTCAAAGTAGAAGGCCCTTTTCGGTACTATCTCCGCATTGGTGTATATTGTGCAAGAATGACTTAGAGAGCGCAAATCATATACTATTGCACTGCAACTTCTCAGGTCATATTTGGACAATATTAATGTCTACAATGGGTGTGGTAGGAGTGTTACCTAGGACCTGGGCTGAGTTTGTATTAATAGAGTGGAACTACAAAGGTAATAGACAAACTTTTAAAGTTCTATGGAGATTTTTTGTACAAGCTATTGCATGGCTGATATGGACAGAGAGGAACAGGAGGATATTTGAAGACAGAGCAGTATGTGGAGGAAATATGGAATCATGCGTGTTTCGTAGTTGGATTATGGACCAAAGCGGCCAAGCTTTTTAACAGCATAGAGAATTATTTGTTTTGTTTGGATCCCATAAGCTTTGTCCTAGATACATAGGAAGCTTATCTTTTACATTTTGTTCTTTCTGTTGGATCTCTCATCCAACCACTTTGTACTTCTATTTTTTTGATATCAATGAAGTTCTGTTTCTTATCAAAAAAAAAAAAAGGCTGTTGAAATCATCTATCTCAAACTGCGTTCTTTAGTGAAAGGATGCTTCACTCAATTGATGAAGTCCAGGCTTCAATAACACTAGATACATCAAAATTGTCCTGGAAAAAAAATAAAATATATATACATATATTGTTGCTTCTCAGCTCAATCTCTACCTCGAACCTCGGTCTCTCAAATCTACCTATGCTGCTCAAGTTCGCTTTTTATACTTTTGTTTCTTAACAACCCATATTTTTTCCATGAGTGATGGATTGGACTGTTGTATTATCTCTAACTTCACCCTTTTTGGTTTTTCGCTTAATTGGTTGTCTCATTAGAATTGACACTTTCAATAATGATGTTGATGCATTCTTCCCACTTTCTTCTGATTTTTTTCCCATTAAGAGTATTACGTGTTCGAGAATATGTGTGTGTTGGATTGATTTTATGAATATCATGAAATCTTAGATTCAAAAAGAGAAAAAAGGGAAGGCCCAAGTCTCAAAGACATGCAATAATAAGACCAAGAACTTCTTAAAACACAACACACAACAATAAAGGAAAATGGTAGAACCATCACACAGAAAGTTATAGGAAAAAAAATACAAGGAAAAAGGAGAAAGACATATACCGTGGGATTTGGTTAATCTTCTGTTTTTCTTTCCCCAAAGATGACAAGTACTCATTTACTTTTTCAGTGAATTCTGTGCCCAACATGTTGTCAAGGGCAATATCAATATCATTACACGGTTGCCCTAGAAGCTGCATTGAGAATGATCCATATCAGATGCAATGAAAGAGACAAAAACAGTTAAATTAATAATTAATTGCAACAGGAAAAAATTGTTTTCCATGTCTCCATTTATCCTCAGCATTTGACGTTGATATTGCTCATCTTATGAAGAGAAGCATTCTATAGTGTGGCATTATAAAATGGACCAAAATGAACAACAGTTTTCAACTATAGGGAAAGTAAAATCCTTACTTAATTGTATATGTCATGTTTCCAATCATCTATAATTTTATTATATTTTGATAAGAAACAAAGCTTATATTGATGAAAAAACAAATACAAACGAGGAAAACAAAAGTGGATGAGAAATCCACAACCCAAAGAGACAAAAGGAAAAAGGAAAAGAGAACAAGCAAAAACTCCACAAAGACTAGAATCCCACTGAAAAAAACAAAACTCAACCACATAACACCATGGATTCCTGTAGTGAAACTCCCCTCAAATCAAAGGCAAACCCCTCCAAAAGAACACTTGCTTCAGGCGTAAATAACCATCTATCAACACATAGCAGCTTTCCAATCACTAAGAATTTCCGAGATTGAAAGTAATCCAAAGCTCTTAGAGGTAAAAGCCCACAAAGAAGCCATATAACAGACTCAGTCCCACACCTTGAAAACACGCGTTATGGAAATAAGGTCCCCTTGAAGGAAGATAGGCATGTTCACTAAAAACATTTGTTTGAGACCTTCTAACCACCTAGGTATAGAGACCTAAGTGGAACCCAAGGGAAATATTGTTAGAAGGCCTTAGGAATAACGCGAGTGTATCCAACACTTGGGCTGATTTTTTTTTAATGTTTATTTTAACTAGATTTGTGTGCACATGGAATGCGTGCGCAGTTTAATTATAGTATACAATTTGAATAGAAAACGTCATAAAATAAATTAAAAATGGTAAGTGCCGTAGTTCTTTAGAGCTACACTTTCCTCGCTAACAGTGAAATTTCGAATATTGTTGCTTGCCCAGTTACACTATGATAGAAATATCTTTGTGAAAGAAAAAGCCACAAGGGCAAAATTGGAAAACCAAAAACCAGACACTGCTTCAACAAAAAACGAAATGCCTTCCGGCTTTATATAAGAGTGTATTATTGATACAAATCATACAATAATACTAATAATCGAATTTAGTTGTTACAAAGGCACAAGAGTTCTCCAAACAAACATTTCACATAATTCAAACACAAACAGAAACACTTTACATAAAGCGATAAAAACACCAGCTTTTAGAACACTGCTCGAGGAGTGCATAGCCATCTCCATCCGGCAGTGGAAGCAGACTACGTTAAACCACTAATATTATGTATATGATTTCATACTCGATTTCAATCACTTTGACCTCTATTGCATGAGTAGCTAAACCAAGTGTGTAGCTATTATTAAAGGAATAAAAGGAAAAAAAAGTTTTAAATAGCTAATCCAAACCCTCTAGAAATGTTTTTTTGATGTATATTTCTATGGAAAATCACTGCTTATGCAAGTTATTAAACAGGTAGTTACAAGCTATGTACCATGTATCAATAAGAGGATTAAAAACCACTGCCAGATAGGTGTGTCTGTTTAAAAAATCAAAAGTATGTAAACATAATAAATAAGAAGGTGAATTTTATGTATGAAAGTTGTGTTTGAAACTCTGTCAATGCAATACAATACAAGAGAACCCAAAAAAATAAAAGCAAAAAGTGTAACAAACCTTGTCACGAACCCAGCCACCAACTACTCGAATCTGAGTTTGCAGACTGAAGCAGGCAACAACTTGACGCAAAAGTTCAAATATCTGGCTCTCCTTGTCCGTTAGATCGATCTTTTCTTTCAATTGAAAGTTCGGTGGTGATGTTGTTGTAGTCATCGTCCTTGCTCTGTAACAAATAACAACCTCAAAACGTTAGTGTTTGACTTGAGGGCTATGAAGCACAGACGACATGATAAGAGAATCGCGTTTCGACGTGATATGCGATTCGCAAATTTTCCAAAATGTAGGATACAACACGTGGGGATACGTTCTTAATTATATATATATGTATTATATGCGATAAACATTATAGATATTTAAGAATTCAACAAAATTAAACTAGATTGCATCAATAATCCAAATACTCAAGATGATCATTGTCACCGCTCACCACATAGTTAAAGTGGCCCAATAATAAAATTTGTAATCAGCAAAGCAACAGATTATCTAAAAAAAAAAAGCAGCAAAGCAACAGCCAACAAGTACACATATAGATATAATCCTTATTGTTTGACCCTAATTAAGCTGAAAATTGTTGTTGCACGATTCTGTTCTTTATTGTACTATTCTGTTCTTTCTTGTTTTTTTTTTGGTAAAATTTGAACTATTATTAATCAACAAAGAATATACAAGCAAACACATACAAACTCAGTCCAAAACCTGTGAGACAAGCAAACACATACAAACTCAGTCCAAAACCTGAGAGACAAGCAAAACACAAAGGAAAACAAACTATACAAACCAAATAGAAAATGACTATGCAAGCATCCTAATATCATTAAAGCCCCACTCTTTACATATCATCCAGCGAGCACAATTCCTTCTAGCTTTCCAAAGGGAGCACCTTCACCATCAAAGATGTCCAATCCAGCCCTGTTTGTCTGAATATTCTGAAATTCCTTTCCACCCAAATGCGGTACACTGTTACAAGCTAGCGCCAAAGTCCTCACATGAGCAATGAAATTACCACCTTTTGCTTCAATCAAAGCATATCTCATCTCTTCTCCCTAATCACCAATAGATCAATACAAACCATTTCTTCTAAGTACCTGCTTCCACACATCCTTCAAAAAACAACAAGTAAAAATTAAATGTTGGCTGGTTTCAACTGCCAAAGTACACAATTCTCATTTTAAATGCAACCTCAACTTTTCAACTTATCCCTTGTAAGCAATTTGCCTCTGAAGCCATCCATATACCTAGGATATACCCTTTAAACCACACAATTTTATCCTAAACAACCCTATCACCGTGAGTTCTGATAAACTCCTTAGCAGAAGCTACAGTAAACATTTTGTTTCTAGTTGGGGCACCCATTCCACAATGTCCTCCCTTGAGATATGTAACTCAAGCAGATTCTGAACCACTTGCACCATATCAGTGGAGACTGGGTGAGGAAAGTTCCGCCTGCCATTCAAAATGTAATCACTAAGTTTACTATTGAGAGAGTTGACTGCATCATACACTAGTCTGTTCCCATATTTGTTGAGGAGCGAGCCATGTCCATGCCAATTATCAAGCCAAGTAAAAATACTTCTTCCATTTCCCCCACCTTGACCTTAATACAAGCATAAAAGCTGTCCCTCAACTTCATAATCTTATCCCAAGTCCAAGAGGAACCTTGATTAGTTCTTTCTCGTTTGACCCTAATTAAGCTAAAAATTGTCACTGCACTATTCTATAGGAATTGATATATATATATATATATATTAGACACACAAGTATGCAAGACAAAGAATTGAAAAAAAAAATGGGAAATAGTCGAGACGACCTTAATACTAGGCAACAGGCGAGAGAGGGCGAGAGAGACGTACCTTCAGACTGATTTCATAGCAAAAAAAATGCAACAAATAGATATATATATTTATTGAGAGAGAGAGAAAGAGGGGGCTTACTTGGAGATAGAGCCTCAGCAGTGAACAACAATGTGGTGGTGGTGAGCGACGGGGCTGATGGTGGTGAGCACGCAGCTATGGTGAACAGTCAGCGAATATAACGGTGGAGGGGACTAGGGTTTCAAGGTAGAGAAGAGGGGATTAGGGATTCGCGATGGAGAAGGGGGATTAGGGATTGGCGAGGAAGAAGAGGGGTTCCGAGCGGGAGAGTAGTATTTGAGCGAGCGAATGTTTGGGAACGAAACAAATTTGGGGTTTAAGTTAATTTTGTTTTTTCCTTCATTTTTAACATTTTTCGAATGAAACCACGTTGCATTATTACTTTGACAATATATATTTTTAGTACCGGTTTTTAAACCGCAGCAAATAAAATTATTTGATGTGATTTTATGTTTAATCATCGTAAATAATTTTTTATTTGTAATGGGATACTTGTGAAGGGGCCAAAATTTGTAAAATAGTAAATGTTTTTGGTAATGATTTTTGCGCTATTATAAAAACATTAGTCACAAATGATTATTTTTTCTTATAATGTATACACAAATTAAAATAAAAATGCTTAGTGTGTTTTAAGTCAAGTTTTCAAAAGGGAAAGAAATATGTTTGGATTGTATGATGATGACGTTAAAAAATGAATTGACAAATAACTAATTTCTCTGAGAATATATAAAGGCAATGAAGAAAATTAGCTCAAGGATTTCACTTGCTTCCGTCCATTAAAAAATAAATTTTCTTCTCATTTATTATATTGATAATTTATTTAATTCTTTTTCTTTTTCTTTTTTTTAAAAACGGAGATATAAGTCAAGTCTAAGTGGTATCCTTTCCTACTATACTGACTCGTTTGCTAACGCTACATGCTATATTGACAAGTTTATACTATCTTGATTCAATATGTCATATTATGTTGTCACAAAGGTCTGTAAAGAAATCAAACTGTATTTTAGTTGGGTCACATTAAATTTACACAAACCTAAACTAATGTATGTGTCGAAGTTTTATTTCAAAACTCATATATTGCGGTCTTTAAAAGTACTCGCAACACTAGGGTGAGTTTGGGTCAGAAACCTGCTTTGTTGAGCCATATTGCCATCCCCGTTGGCAATCTCTTACACAATGCCGGTCTTCGCCACAAGTTTTTCTAAAACAACATGAGTTTTCTCCCTTTATATTAAATTAAGAGTTAAATTTATTTTTCAAACGTATTTAGTTATTTTTTATTTTCTTTGTAGTGTAAATTTTTCTAATTTATTTTTTTTATAAAAAATATTTGTTTAATGGGCATTATTGGATCGTGAAATGTCACCCGATAACAAAACCGAGCCGTACATGAATTCGAAAAATATTACCCAAAAGGCTATATAGATTCTTAACAAATCCCGTTCAACCATTGTCTGCATAAACTATGTCAACAGTGTAACACAAAAAATCACCATGTCTAAGGTTTTTAGTATCCTTTTAATATGAAGGCAAAAAAAAAAAATAAGGCATCCTGTAGAAAAATGAAATGTGTTAAGATTATGGATACATAATCTCCATCAGTTGTGTAAAAATTTAAGTGTAAATCATATGTGTCAATCAACTTTTACACAAAACTTGAAGTTTGAAAAAAAAAATGTTCCAATAGTACTTTTGTAAAATCTTATATAAATTTTGAAATAACCAATAAGATATCAACACATGCTAAGTATTAGTTTATATAATTTTATATTTGTTTCTTTCTGTTTTTTGATACATAATCTTATATTCATAATGGATCTCAATTTATACCTCTCGATGAGTAAATTTCAAATATATAATTATTATTAAAATATATATTTTATATTAAAAGTAATCACATTTTAAAGTTTTAGCAAAAAAAATGCAAAATAAAAAGTTGATATGGTAATGTAAAGTGGGAGTGTATTTTACACAACTAATTTTGCACAAAACTAATTTTGAAATTACTGTTGGAGACTAAATCTTTTTACAAGTTGTGTAAAATTTACACAAAACATAAATATAAAAGACTATTGGAGATGCTCTAATATATGTATTTCTAACTGATTAATAGCCAAATCTTTACTTGAATCCTAAATTATATGTTCTAATCCATATATATATATATATATATATATTCAAATTGTTTTTTGACAAAAAAAAAAGGACTAGCCTTCTGAAGATGACCCAATGCAAATTATTAGCATGCCTATGATTCTTACGAACATCGCTTGACCCAAAAAAATACCGCCTTGCCTTTATCTTATTGTGGGATATATATACATATGGGTGAGGTTTCAATGGTTACCGCTCTTTTTACCCATGGATGGTTACTCTAATATTAACCGTTGGATGAAAAATTAATGGTTGAGATCAAATGAGTATGTGGCTAACATAATTAATGCACATTAAAGAAATACAAACCATTAAGTGCCAGGTTAAGGGGTATATAAATTACAGTTTTTTCTTTCAAAATGTTGTATACTTGCAAACAAAATTAATTCATAAGTTAAAAAACACACTGATGAAGAATAGGTGCAAAGAATAATCCAACCTATCTTCAAGCTGGGTTTAAATCTCGAGAAACTTGCCTTGTGATCAGCATCACAAAAGCAGAAAGCATATACAATCACATTATTGAAGCTGGTCGGCTTATCTCTGATACTTGGTTTCCCATTTTGAAAGGTTAATGTGAAAGAAATTAAAAAGGAATTATATTTGGAGTAGGAATCTTAATGAAAATGGAATTTAAATTTATATAATTATAAATTAATTTTAATTGGTGGATATACTTATCAATTTTGAAAAGGGTAATATTGTGAAACTTTGTGCAAATTTTTCATGATTTAAGGGTGGATTAACTACAAGTTATGGTGGATAGAAACAAAATCATCATATATATAATAGATATCGGTTCAACACCTCATTTTAAAACACATGCTAACAATAAAAAACAAATTATCCTCTAACAACTATTAAAAGTTAAAATATTTTGAGAGAAAAATGATTTCTTTCAATATGAACTCGCCTGGAGATGGTGATTTTTTTTTCTCAAAAACTGTTCTATACATAAACAAGTTTATACATGTAGAGCAAAAATAATTCTCTCTATTTATTGATTTTGGATGCTACTTTTGACACATACCATTTTACTTTTATAATTTTTTTTAAAAAAGGTTATCTATTTTATTGAGACATACCACTTTTTTTTATTTTTAATTAATGGTTAAAATATTAAACTCAAATTATTAGTAATTAATAACTCCAAATTATTAACCCCATTAATTAAATAATTTTTCATCATCATCATCATTCATCCAAATCAATATTCCTCTCCACCACCACTACCAGCAACGCCACAAATATTTGGTTTCCCTCATTTTTAGAAGCCCACCACCACCCTTTTCTTCTTCATCATCATCGTTTAGTTATGGAACGATAAAATTTGGATAATATATGAAGGTTTACTCAGCTGGTGGTGGCCGAGTATCTTGTGCTTAAAGTTTTTTCTTTTTTTTAATCCAATACTCACTCAACCTATGTCAACCGAGTAAGTGTAAGAAGAGTTGCTGCATATGTAGTTGAAACTTGAGGTACACTTACTCGGTTGACATATGTCGAGTTAGCGTACACATATTAGGTTGACATGGATCAAGTCAGTGTAAAAGTTAAATATATATATATATATATATATATATTGAAAATGCCATTCATGCTCGGTCCTTCACACCATCATTCGTGGAACTAGATCTTAGTACCTTATGTATTGAACAAGATGAGATTTGAGTACTCAATAATGTCGAATTCATTCAATTATTTGTGGAAGAAGAAGTTGGAAGATGAGATTTGTGGGGTGGTTGGGATGGATTGGTTTGATTTGTGGAAGAAAAAGATTAAAGAGGAGATTTATGGGGTGGGAGTGAGCGCTGTGAGATTAATTTGATTATTTTAATAATATATTAATTATGTAATTCTAAAATTAAATAGTGTTAATAGTGTTAGCTAGGAAGAGGAAAAATATACTTATGGAGAGAAGGTTGGAGCATTAGAGAGCGAAATGGTGTGTTTCAATAGCATGTGTCTTGATTTTTATGAATCCAACATAAATCTTCTACCGTTAATCACATTATTTGTAAAATTGAAGTTTGTATTTATACGTTTTTCTTTTTGTTTCTTAAGAGAAAGGCTCATAGAAGCCCAATGTTATAAATTTAAATTTTACCCATAAAAAAAATTATAACATATTTGTATATAACAAGTAACACTATACTGCCCCAATTTTTAAAAAGGTAGTGCGGGTTCATTCCCTCTCTAACCCCGCCATGGCACCACCCGCCACCCAATATGCCACCAAGCACAAGAACTATTTGTTGCTTTTAGAAAAATATAGTTCACAAGATTTAAACTCATAAGTTTTTATATAAATACATCTCTATTAATTTAACAAGCATGTAATCCTGCACGATGCGCATGCATTTTAAAAAATAAATTTATAGTAATATTATACTTAATATAAAAATAACAAATTAAGTACTAATCATTTAGCAGTACCATTTTAGTTTTAACAATAACTTTTTTTAATATTAATATGTCATGAAGTATTATAGCTAATTATATATTTTCAATATTTTATATATATAACATTCAATAATAACATTCTTATTAACTAAGTAGTGTTATATTATAATTTAACCACAATAGTGTAACTAAAACTCACATTAATTTTTCTATGACCATGTGAACTGAAAAATATTTTGTATGAGTATCTCCAGCAATATTGTGTAAAATTTGTATTTCTTGCAAAAAAAAATTGTTCTCTAACAATATTTTAACATATTTGGAATATAAACTATACGTTAAAAGAGGTAAATGAAATAACAATAAAAATAAAATAAAATAAAATAAAGAAGATATGATGATAAAGTATGGAGGGAAGAAGAAGATGGAAGATAGAACGATATAACCAAAATACAATTAATATTGCCACGTGTCATTACCACATTGAAGTAGAGAACTTTACTATCTATTATTGTATTATATATATGATTATATAAGAAGTGAAAGGCACCGAAAGCGCTTATGACACCAAATTTTATTGGATTTTCTATTTTTTCCATGTATTTATTTTTTTTATTTCTATTTTAGCCATGATTTTTTATTTAATATTTTTTTTATGA
The DNA here is from genome assembly GCA_021464415.1 of Lonicera japonica. Classification (NCBI taxonomy): domain Eukaryota; kingdom Viridiplantae; phylum Streptophyta; class Magnoliopsida; order Dipsacales; family Caprifoliaceae; genus Lonicera; species Lonicera japonica. Next base: position 57,080,849 of record CM038467.1, read on the forward strand.
GATTTTCAACTTTCAAGCATATATAAAGGGTGTTTTTAAATGCATCCACAAAATCCGTCTTCTCACCCCACCAGTTTTCTGAAAAATCTTGCACCCCAGTGGTGGGTGAGTTTACTGAAATAATACAGGGATGATAAAGTTTCGTCGCTAAAAGTAATTTTTTAAAATAATATTAACTTTTGCATTAAAAGAATTCATAATAAAGAAAATTTACATCATTCTCAATAAATTTCAATAAAAATTACATATAAGTCATATTACCTATGAAAACAAATATAAAATATTAATTATGATAAAGACATTTTTAGCAATTATATTTCACGTAATCTATTACTATTCATTATTCTCAAATGATTATTATTCATATTTTAAATTTGTCCATAATTTTATTTTTGTGAAATAAGTAAATATAAATTCTAATTCGGTAAACCAAAAACATTAAAAGACCATTGCAACACTCAACAACGTACAATAGGTAAATTTGATTCCATACAAATCCTGACTAAACTGTTTCATACTCTTATAATTGAACTAACATCAAAGTACATAAAAATAAAGCAATCTATGCTAAAGCTAAAACTACACATATAATTAATAATAAAGGAGTCTAGAAAAAAGGGTGTTCTATATACCTTAAACTTAAAAACTTTATTAGTATAGTTGTTGTGTGCATTAATTAATTCAACACATAGCTTAACTATTTAGTGCATGAAAATTAATTTAATAGAAAGCCATATAAGAGACAATAGTACTTGCGAGCTTTAGTTATATCATTATAAAAATAGAGAATGAAAACTATAACATGGAGAGATCTATATGTAAATTCAATTCATCATATCACAAATTCTTCATTCTAAGGACTTAAAACCACATTCTTCTTTCTTTTTAAAATATGTTATCTTTCGTGAAAAGGGGAAAATGAATTGAAAAAAAAAATAGTTTTCATAAAAATAAATCATTTATTAAAATATTTTGTTGCTTTCAATTTCTATGATATTTAATTTTTTGGAGATTCAAGAAAACGATTTCCTTTTAACATATTAAAATGATAGATATTTTCTCACCAAACTATTTCCTTTTTCAATATTTTTTTACGAATAATTTTAAGAATTTAAATATTGAAACAATAAAAGCACAACATACAATACATTTTTTTTTAATGACATATGAGGCACATGTTAATACTACATTTCTCTAGTTTTAACATTGGACAACTTAACATGAGTTGTATTGAGCTCTGCATGCATGCACAAATAAAAAGAATGAATAAATTAAGAAAAACATCATTGAAAACTTTATCGTGCCGGTGCAAGTGAAAATAATATATGCTTGGTCATTGGAAAAAATAAATTTTTTTAATAAATTTTTATTTTTTAAAAATTAAAGTGGGTGAGAAGACAAATTAGTGGCAATTTTTCCAAAGTATAAAAAGTGGGGTGAAAAGAAAGAGTTTTGCGCTACTTTTTAGGTTAAGATTAACGTAACTTTGACTTTTTTGTGGGATAAGAAGACGGATTATTTTGGTGCATTTAAGAACACTCTATATAAACTCATATTTCCCTTTTCATCGTTTCAATTGTCATAACAATTCATTTGATAACTTTATTAGCTGATAAAATTATAAAGTTATATGATTTGTCTGAAAAGGGCATGATAACGGCTTTTTTAAGACTTGAACCCATGAGCTTTACGTAAAAAAAAAAAAAACAAAAAAGGATACCTTACTAGTAAACCAACAATATTCTTATGTTTTATTTTTCCTATTCTATATTAAATTTATGCATTCATGAAAATAAAATATGCAAACGCAATTAAAAATTAACAAAATCTCATGCAAATATCACACAGACTAAGAGCATCTCCAATGGTAAATGTGTAAATTGAATGTGTAAAATCATGTGGAACAATAAAAAATAAACATTTGGAGGATAAAAATTAATTTTACACAAATATTTTACACATTCTCATTTGTGCTCTAGTGGTACACTTTAAGATTGTTGTGTAAAATTTGAATGAACTAATGACATTGTACCACATGGAATATATATTCACATGTAATATTCAATATTTTTTATTGATAATTTAATAGTCAAAATGGGTATTATTTTAAAGTTTTTGATGAGTAGAATTTAAATATACAAATTTCATAAATAAAATCATATTTTAGTTTTTATTTATATTATTTTTAATATTTTGTAAAAAAAAGAGAGAGAGAAAATGATGATGTGGATATGTAAAATAGACACCCAGTTTACACAAGTAAAGATGTGACATGTTTTACATAACACCATTAGAGCACAAAAAATTATACATATTATGTAAATTTTACACAAATCTTATGTGTCATAACTTACACATACCCATTGAAAATGCCATAAGTTTGACACATTATTCTAATATATATGAGATAAATATATTGGAAAATTAGTCACAGGTCCAGTATTTTTTGAACCAATCTACTCAAGGACAAGAAGTTTTGAGCTATTGTTTAAGATCCGATCTTTTGGAATTAGGACGATTTTATGCCTAAAGGACATTTTATTTTTTGATATTTTTAATTATAATTATATTATTATTTTCATGTACTTTGTCAATGTTACCCTTCTTATATATTATTTAATATTTCATATTTTCAACATATAAATATTAAGAAGAAAGTAAAAGTAATAATGCTAATGCATTAATTGATAATTGCTACTAACTAATTAATATTTCTAATAAATTAATAAATATATGAATTGCAAGCATTATCCCCCATCCCCATCCCCATCATTAATAATAAGAAATAATGCTATTCATTGACTCCCCCATCCTTATCATTACCCGTTCCTTTATCCCAATCATAAATGTTCCTATATTCAAGAAAAGATGGAGCTACACATCCAACTAAGCTACATCTCATCAGAATCCATACTAATCCTCCTTGTACTTGTAGCCATCATTGCCTACTGCGTTTCTTATATCTTATCAATCCTTTTCAACTTCCTGCAATCGGTCGGCATCTCTCATCTCGATTCCAATTAGATCGACGGAACACAAATCTAAAGTAATTGCGTATTTTGTGTGGGTTTTAGGGCAACTTTTTAGGTTTTGGAGAGTTGGACATGGTGGAGGAGGATTTGAGGGGTTTGTGGGTAATGAATTTTAGAAGCTCCAAAGAGATGAATTTTATGACATTCAAGGTATAAAAAGATTGAATGTTTTTCACCTTTTCCTTGTTTTGATTTAATTTTCTAAGAAAATTTATAATTTTAATTTTTCATCTGTGTAAATATCTTTTCATTTATAATGTCTGATATAATTTTCACCTTAGAGGAAAAATGCCTGTTTGATTTATAATATCTATTGATTTTGTAATGTCTATATGTGTTTGATATAATGCATGTTCTTTGTTGTATAAAATGTCTGCTATGCCTATTCTTTATTGTATAAAATGTCTGTTATAATGTCTATATGCCTATTCTTTGTTGTATAAAATGTCTGCGATGCCTATTCTTCGTTTATATGCCTGCTGCTTCTTCATGTATTTAATTTTGAATTTTTGATGGATTAACTTGCTGTTGTTTGAATATTTTTGAATGGGTTGACTTATCTTATGCATTTAATGTTTGTCGTGATCATAGATAATTTGAATTTTAGTTTCCGTTTTTTAAGTGTTTGAATTTATTATAGCTAGATGCTTCTTCATGTATTTAATTTTGAATTTTTGATGGATTAACTTGTTCTTGTTTGAATATTTTTGAATGGGTTGACTTATCCTATGCATTAAAATGTTTGTCGTGATTATAGATAATTTGATGTTTTAGTTTCCGTTTTTTTAAGTGTTTGATTTTATTATAGCTAGATGGCATAATTGGATTAACTTGTTATTGTTTGAATATTTTTGAATGGGTTGACTTATCATATGCATTTAATGTTTGTTGTAATTATAGATAATTTGAATTTTAGTTTCCGTTTTTTAAGTGTTTGAATTTGTTATAGCTAGAGGGCATAAATGGTATTCATCCTATATTTTTATCTAATTTATTTTGTTATATAATTTAAAAAAGTTTTGTCCTAAAATCAAAATGTCGTCCTTTGATAAAAGTTTTGGCCTTCAAACAATTGGCCAAAAATATGCGTCCTTGAGTAGATAGAGAAAGGAACTATTGGCCTTATAACTAAAAGCCCCTAAATATATTGATGAGGTCTATGAACAACTTGTGATAATTAAAGAAATGCGCTGATTGGTACAACAATAATTCTACTTACCCATACACACCGCCAATTGACATGTACATAAGTACATTGCACACTCTTATCTAGGGGTTGTTTAAAAAAATATCGGAAAACCGGTTCTAATCGATTTTCTGAACTAGCTTGATATTCCGACGCAACAGTTAATTAAAATATTGGGCAGTTCTATGAACCAACCGACTACTGAATAGTGGCAAAAGAGATTTAGAGGGCCTTAAATTAAACCGGTTTCGAACTGAACAGACTAAATCTTTTAAAATAATAATAATAAATTTTAATATTATATATATATATATATATATATATATTATATATTATATAAGCATTGAGCCACGAAAAAACCGAAAAACTATTCAAAATTGAAAAGTGTGCATTGAGCCACGTGCTTGCAATCTCCAATGTGAATATTTCACTTTCTTTCACTTTTAATTTAATAATTAAATTATTTAAATATATGTATTAAACCATTTAATATAAAAATAATCAAAACACATAAAAATAAAAATAAAATACCAGAGCCACCGGCCTCTCTTCCTCTCTTCCTCTCTTCCTCTCCTTCTTCATTCTCCATTTCTCTTTCTCCGTTGTCCACAGTGGCAGATGCGCAGAGCCACCGTCTCCCTCTCCGTTTCTATCTTCACCATCTCCACAATCCTCTCACCCTTGCTGCCGTCAGAGCCGCCACCGTCGTTCCTCTCTCCGATCTAGATCTAGAGAGTGGTGGTGGAAGCGATAATATAGACTCTTATCTTTTCTTCTTCTTCTTCCTTTTTTTTTTAAAAAAAAAATTCGAATATAATTGTGATTGTTCTTTTCTTTCTTACGACATACAACAAACAAGAGCAAGTAAATGAAAAACACAATCATAATAAGAGATTACATATAAAGTTGCGGACATATGAAGGAGTAATTGTACATGGACATGCATAAACACGACATATTAATATGTCAATTTTTACGTAAGATATGTTAATGGATTGTAATAAGTTTCTTTTAACTTATACATGGTGACCACATTTGATATGTCAATTTTTACGTAAGATATTTATGTCCGCCTAGAATTAGTGCATATGTAAACGTCGTACATGTATAGCGCATTAAACTTTGTTGCGTGTTTCACCTTCTACGAAGCAAATAGGTGGATTAGGGATGGCAAATGCAAGGAACTCTGGATCATGTTCCAATACAGCCATTTTGGCATGACCCAACATCAACCAAGCCTCAATCTTATCGCTTGTTTCGCCCTCCATGAGATAAATAGAGTTCTTGTATACCGAAGGAACCTCCTTCATTCCTATTAAACTAACCCATACAGGCTTTCCCCATCCAAAATCAACCTGATTCAAGCCCATGTTAATCCAGCTAGTGAACTCATAAGGATTGATCATCGTTTTACTATTATCATGCCTATCTTTCTCTTCTTCGAGGAACTCTTGGATTGCCTTATCGCATTTGCTAATGCTTTGTACTTTCGGAACAAACTCTTCCCTCGTTTTGTTGACTGCCTTCCTAAGCAAAACCGCAAGCCCATCTACGCCGACTTCCTCATCTTCTAATGCATCAAAGTATGCCACTGTCTTCCAGATAATATTTCCAACAGAATACTCTGACAAAGGTGGCACCATTCGTCTTCGCAAGTCTACCATTTGGGTCAGTGTTGATGGCTGTTGAGATTCCCATACTTTTGTCGAAGCAACCATACAATACTTCCATATGAAGCTAGACACCGCTTCTACTCGAGTTGGATTAGTTACACGTACGCTCCTCGCTTTATCCTTTAACCTGGATATACTCTCAGCTTCAAATACAAACCTTTTTACAGTCCCATTTCCTTCTCTTAACAACCATTTAACGTTCCAATACTTTCTCAAATCACTAGGCATTAATTCCAATTCTGGTTCTTCACTTAGTGGGAAGAGTAATGCCGCGGGGAAATATGGATGCAAAGCTTCAGCACTAGAGCAGCCACTTGAAATGGCACCCCAACATTTCATAAAGGCCGAAATGGTGGTTGCATAAATTATCTTATGACAAAAACAAATGTATAGAGCAATGCCGCCACAAGAAAGTATGTCAAGTTGGATACCAATCTGGTGGCCTTCTTCATCAGGCCAAACTAGTGCACGTTGGTTAAATAGCTCAATTTTTGGCTGCGCCTTGGCCAGTAACTGTGACATATCACAATTTACAAGTGTTGTAACAAACAACAGTCCCTTGTCATTGCAATCGATAGTGCAGTCATCTTTGATCCTACCGGCAAGAGGGTAGAAGCGAGTAAGAGCTTCCGCAAGAGCACGCTTGAGGTGATTAGTAAAGAGAAGTATATGGTTCAAGTCGGAATTCTTTCTCTTACTTGGGTAGAATGATATAAAGGGTATTTAAACTATTGGCATAATCTTATCAATGAAGGAGATTTTGAAGAGTTGGAGATGTGGAGGTGTTGGTGAAGATGGCTTAATGGTGTCTCTTGAAATCATTTCCAATTCCATCTTGCTAATTAGTAGTTCAACCGAGAGGGAGGTTTCTTGTTTTTATAAATATTTTTCAGTCTCCCATGAGGTGTCCCCATGCTACATTAGATGTGGTACCAAACCCGCTCGTTGTACTGAACATAACGCTGGCCACAAGAAAATTTGCATATCCAGAAATCTAATATGGAGAGAGCAATTTTTACATGTGGGTGAAGAAAACTAGCAGTCATGAAGCTAATGTAGACACAGTGGGGCTCAAACCCCCACTTAACTTTTAAAATTTATATAAGGGTTAGGTGTAAAGTAATTAAAAATATAATGATAAAAACTAGTTTTACTCCCTTGACTATCATCTCTATTAGTTGCTAGGACTATTGGGAGATCCAAATTAGTACATAGTCCTTCTTGCCCTGATTAGATATAGAATAATAAAAATGTTAATTGTATGTGACTAATCTATCCTTTTTAATCAAATAAATCGATTCCTAGTATTACACAACGAATACATGGAAGTAGACTATATATTATTGTTTTCCATAATTATATAAAGGTAATTCTGGAAAATTTATATCAAATAAATAAACAGCAAAATGATAAGGAAATATAAAGAGTTACTTAATATATAAAAATGTTATTATTTGCATCCATAATTCCATATTATTAAACAGATCTTAAATAATTATCATATGATACTGTTTATTTACATGTATTTATATATATTGCAATTGTTTAGATTCACAAAAATTTACAAATGCATAACATGCAGATGTGAGAAGATCAAAACTCAATTGTTACAGATATATATATATATAATATTAAATTTTTGACACAAAATGCAACAGGTACTATATCATATCTTACTGTTTGTGTTAATTTTTTTTACACAAAATTCCATTTTGCAATTTGATCAGGTAGTTTGGGTATTCAAGGGCCAAATCCAACAGGTACAGCATTTGCTAGTTGACTATATATGTTAATTTTTTGACACAAAGTTCAATTTTGCAAATTAAACAAGTAATTTGGGTATTCATGTGCCAAATACAACACGTACAACATATATCCATTATTTGTGTGCAATTTTTTGTCAAGTAATTTCATTTTGTGCAATTTTATGTAATTTGGGCATTCATTTTTTTTGCAACTTGGACAGGTGCATCATATAACTGTTTCCTGTGTGCAACTTTCTGGCAAATATGTCTAAATCAAATACTTGGGAAAATTTCTAACTTGCCAATTCTTTAATTTATTTAAAAATGTAAATGAATTATTGAAACAATAAACTTAATTTTCTTATTACAAACAAAATTCAAAACTCTAGAAATAAGTAATCTCCAAACCATACTGAATATAAGTCCAGGGGTACAATCGTCTTAAACACCGATTAATATAGCTTGGATTCTGGAAATTTAAGTTGTTTTGGTTCAAAATGCCAAATAAGGGAGGTATGCGTAATTTTACATCTTAGGCAGTCCTTAACACTATATGGTTTAAATCTTAGGGGCTAAATCTTAATTTCGTGAATAAAGAGGGGGAGAATGGGGTGAGGGTGATCAACGAAAAGTGTTTTTCACTTTTATCATTTAATTGGTTAGTGATATTTAATATTTTGTTTTACTAAACAAAAATACAGAAATATTAATTAAACGCAGACTCCTATTTAGTTATGACTATTGGTTGAATAATTAATCAAATGTGGACTTCTACTCTATTAAAACTCTTGGTCCATTTATATATGTTATGATAATATATATAGCATTCGGATTCATAAAAAATAAATATCCAATCTTTATTCTATTAGGACTCCCACAATTTATTTATTTTTCTATATAGTCAAGGATTGTATTTCTATTTATTTTATTTTATTTGTTTATTATCCAAGTTGGTCATCTCTTTCGCTCTATTATTACTATTGTATTATTTATTTATATACATTTTTTTAAGTTGCAGTTGATTTATTTATAGTTTCCTTTTTTCATTTATGTTAGTTTTTAAGTTAACAAGGTTTAGATTTCACTAAAATTTAACAAAGCCCAGTAATTATCTTTTAATTAAATGAATTATGGTATCGCAACTAGTAAAAAAACTTATTTTCATTCTTATATTAAATTTATCGTCAAAATAGCGTATTAATTTGTGGTATTCTCCTCCCAACAACTTATTCTAGAATATAGTAATTATGATCTACATATATCTTAAGCTCCTCTTCGGGTAATTATTAATGTTCTCTTTGAGTAATTCTTTTGTTCTCTATATATTATAAATTATAGAATGTCAATTTTGATATTTTTGTTCTTTAAACCCTCCATCTATTGCCACTTTGAGTATCATTAATTTTAAAAAAAATATTAATCTCAAGGTAATTGTGTTGAATATAGGTTTTGATGTTAGTCTTTCATATAACTTACCACTTCGATTTGAGTATTGTTTGAAAATTGTGGGTAGTGTAAATCTAACTGAGCCCAGATGAACCAAAATCGGCTCACACCGGTAGATTCGGTAACCAAATTCAACAAAGGTGACCAAAATGAACAGTAAAATAGTAGTAATGAGAAGATATTTTTTTGTTTGTCAGGGTAGGTTCCTCCCAGTCCGGCAGTAGGTCCTCCCTGAGTGTGTGACGGTGTTATTTACTTAGTTCAAATGGCTTAATTCAGCATGGTTATAGAGGGAATGGAGTTCTTCTCTTGGAGAGGAAGCTAGGGTATATCAGAATAAGTAAAAAGTTGGACCACCCCTAAATAAGCTATCCCCTTCTATTTATATGTATAGAATTAATATCACAATTCTCATTAGGTTAATAGTAAAATGACCATCAAGGGTTTGGCTTGCTTATTAAACTTGCACTTTTCATGTGGGGAGTGTGCTCTTATCCATAAATAATTTTGCACTTTACAGATATCAGATTCTCATCTGCCCAGGCACCCATATCGGCAACAAACACCGATTGTGCCCATAAGTACATGTGTCTCTTTCGTATTGGCTTAGACACCCACATCGGCACTTCGGTTATCTTTGGCTATGTAATTATTCTCGGCTGATACATCTTTACTCGCCTACGCTTTTATCAAAATAACATGGAATCTCATTTCCCTTTCTAGACTTGCTCCATAAACCTTGGGCATGTCTATGGATACCCGGCCCAAACAGAGGTTCCAATTTTATGCTCCCACAAAAATAATACAACCTATTTTTCTTATGAGTTTAACATGTTGATCATGTTAAACTCATATCATATAAGCTTTTTATTCTTAATTATTTATTTAGTAGAAACCTACAGCCCAATAGTACTTAATCTGCCAAACCAATTGTATAGAGGAATTATTATTCAAAATAGCATAATATTTCAAATAAGAATTCTAGATTCTTACTTTTAGAGGAACTAATTATTTAGAATAATGTTTATGTATGCTATAATTAATATTATTGAATTTTATGTGATTCAAATAAAATTTTGTATGATTTTTCTTTTTAATGGGCTCTATATTGGAAGCATAGAAAAATAGATGATGCTATGAAACATCGGAAAGGATTCCGTTGTTTGGGAGTCTAAAATATCGAAAATGATTCCGTTGTTTCATTTGCTTTGATAGGGATAAATCCTATTTTTTATTTTTAAATGCAAGTGGGTTCGTTCAGAATCGCCAATATGTTTTACGAGAAAGTGTACAAAAGGTTTGTGTAGGGATAAAGTCCAAAGCAAGCCTTATCCCCACACGTTTTACCTATGAAACCGGGATTATATAGGGTTCGAAAACTATGTTACAGTTTGGGAAGGTGTTAAGCATTCATTCGGCCTTTTCAATCTCTAGTGGTCTTTATATGCTTATTCTATGTTGAAAAACTTGGATGCCTTTACTAAGAAGTTTACTACTTTCCTAAAGTATGTTTTGTAAAGAAACTTGATTTTGGGGAAAATGGGGAAAGGGATAAAAACCTTGTATTCCGTAATCCGATGTTTTGATTTTTATAAGAAATGAAATACAAATGACAAAGTTTGCGATCTTTGGAAATTGAGGGGATATTCCAATATGGTTTACTCATATAATAATATTAGTTCTATCTTTGTTTTGGTTGTTTTTTAGAAAAATGTCGGATTCTCGATTGGAGTTGATTTGATATGGATCTATACTCTTGAGGAGAGTACGTTAGATATGCCACAATCTATATGGGAGACTAGACATACTCAATTTTAATCCTTTAAGTAAGTTTTAACAATAAGTTTATTCAATTAGAAAAAGGACATAACAACAGATATAAACAAAGGAAAACAAGTACATAGTTATATGAATTTTTAAATATTGGAAGAAATTTTCTTTACTTTCCCGACGAGATAAATAGGGTAAGAAAGAGAAAAAATATAATATGACGGAAGATAATCCAACGGATCTAGATTTTTCTTCTCCAGATACAGTCAATAATTTGAATTTGAAATATGAGACGTCGAGTATTGAGAACTCGGAGATTCCTTGAGAACTTGATAACAATAAGTTGAACTTTTAAGATCTTGAAAAAGATCAGGTTTTTAGAGAAGGATAATAACTTTTTTTCTTGGGGCAAGGTTGCTTTCCTCAAATCCTTGGAGTGTTAGCCTATTTATACTGCTTGGGGGAGTTTGTCGCGTGACAACTGAAGGTTTGTTGTACGACAATCTAGTTTTTCGCACGGTAAAGGCTTCTGAATATGAGTTTGTCACACGACAAAGCTTTCTGGGAACAAGTTTGTTAGACTACAAACTTCCCGAAGCAGTTTCTAGTGTTTTGCGTGAGTCTCAGACTAAAAAAAGTGCCTTTTCAAAGGCTTTAGGGTTCTCGCGGGGGTCACGAATTGGGGTGTCTACAATTTTAGACTGGGCTAAACTTTTAAATTGCACCTTAGATAACCAAAGAGTGAACTACATCCTAGCTAGCCCGCCCTTGATCGATCCTAATATGCATGGACAAGATAAAAAGTATTACAATACTATTGATAATCTTTAAGTTGGGATTCGTGTTAAGTTAGACTATGATGTTTCTTTTTAGAGTAAATAGCCCAAATGATCACTAAACTTTCGATCTAGTACACTTTTGCCATCAAACTTTAAAACAAATCACTTTGGTTATCAAACTTTAGAGTGGTACCATTTTGGTTATTTCTTCCAATTTCACTATTAAATTAAATATAATGAAACCACGTGCAAGATACATGACTTTATTTAAGCGTATGTTAATCATTTTAGTTATAAAATAGCCAAAGTTGTGCTATTTGTTGAAAGTATTTAATATTTTATATACTATGTGTGTTTCATTTTTAGCGAGAACTATTAGAGGGAAATGTTGTTTTGTTGCAATATGATCAAAATGACCTTACACAAAGTCATATGCCACACAAATGCATTAAATTTAATAGCCAAGTTGGACAAAATGGTATTTACTCCAAAGTTAGATGACCAAAGAAGACGAAATGGTCAAAGTAGTACTCACTCCAAAGTTGGATGACTAAAGTGGCTCATTTTAAAGCTTCACAGTAAAAGTGGTACTAGATTGAAAGTTTAGTGGCCATTTGAGCTATTTACTCTTCTTTTTAATGGGCTCTATATATTGGAAGCAACGAAAAATTGATGATGCTATGAAAATGATTGGCCTCTATTTTAGATTGGGTTGAACTTTTAAATTACACCTTAGCTAGCACTATTCTCCTTCCCAAAGACAAAACTACATTTTAGCTAACACGACTCCTTATAGATCCGCCCTTAATCAATCCTAATATGCATGAACAAGATAAAATGTATCACAATACTATTGATGATCCTTAATAAGTCGGGATTCACGTTTAGTTAGACTAAATTATTATAGATGTTCATAGCTATTATTTGAATTGTATATGCATTTTCCATTTCTAAAACCCCTTAGCATTTTTTTTTATGTAATTAAGAATTCTTTCATTTTAAATACTTGTGATCGACAAGATAATTTTTTACGAGATAATATTTACTTCACGACTATTCTCCCATTTATTTTTTTTCTTTTGGTAAAGTTACTATGGTTTTGAATTAAGATTTATTCTAAATGAATTACGCATCATTAGTAAATATATTTACATGCAATCAATTAAAACTGTATAATAATATTAACAAATTTTGGACAACTTATATAAAAAAAATGTAAAAATATATTTTTCCTCATGGATCACCACTAGAGACGAGCCCTTCTCTCAATTTGCCAAGTTGTCTCTTGCCTGTCCCTATTTGAGAATCTCAGGATCTATGCTTTTTTTCCCTTTTATACTTTGATACAAGGAAATCTTCTAATGACTTCACCAAAGGTACAATCATAAAAGTAAGATGATAATTCAATATTGTTGTATCAAATTAGATATTGACTTTTTAAAATTTCTAAAATTATTAATATTCTTTATATTTTATTTTTATTGAAATATAATTTTAAAATTGAAATTGTGTGTGTGCGAGTTTAGTGTTATTAACTTATTATGGAGTATTATATTGAAATAACTTTCCGGCTATATAGGGAATAAAAATTATGTTAACAAGTGTATTAAAATTGTCAATAAAAAATACATATAAAGAGTTACTAAAAATAGTTTTAGAGCGGCTAAAGTATTCATTTAGAGTGCTAATAACTTTACTCAAGTTATAATTAAGATAAATTAACTTAACATTTAGCAAAACTCATATATCTCTCTTTTTATTCTTTGACGTTTACATTTTACACTGCACTAGTACAACAAATTGTTTACTTAGTGATGTGTTGAAACTCATTTTCACCTCCATTATTTGTGACAAAACAAATTTTCTTCACAAAATATACTACTTTAATGATGAAAATTTCTATTTTATCACAAATTTGCAATAAATATTATAAAATATCTTTCCTTATGAGAACGTGATGAATAATAACATCTATGGTTGTGTACATAAAAAATCATTTATTAGATAACATAGATGATAAGGTTATTACGAATTAATTTTAGAATATAAAAAATTGTCGACCCAGGAATGATGTAATCATGCCCATGACAACGTCATTAATCAAGTATATAGATTTTTTTCTTCTATTATTTTACCATCCCACTCAAAATAATTGATGATTGAGTCCCTCAATACTAGTATATAATTATTATAGGGGCTACTATTAACACACCACATATAACTCCCAAACACTTTCCATCTATTAAAGGGATTTCTTCTCTATTGACACACCCCATTTATTTTATTTTTTACTCCGATAATTAACTTTAATAACGTTAATTAATACATGCAATCATTCCCATTAAAACACCAACTCCCACCACTCCTACTATTAAACCCACAAGAATCATTAAGATTAAAACACCAACTCTGTTATATGCAAATTTTATTTATTTATGTTCATATTTTATTTATAGATTTTAGGATAATATTTCAACTGGTTTGTTATCATTGTTATAAATAATAGGGATTAGTTATTTGTTTCATTGAGGATATGGGCATGTTAGTGGAAGCTAGTAGTAGAGTTTGTTAGTGGGTAGTGGGTTTTGGAGTAATTTATATAAGTAGAGTTTATGTAATTGAAATAGATGTCGAATATTGAATGAAAATATATTGCAGTTTTGCTTTAACGGAGGTCGGGTTCTATTCAATTTGAACCAAAAGAGGTTGTCGTCCCCCTCAAAATGGACTTTCTTCCCCATTCTTATTTTTATTTCTATTTTACAAATGTGTTAATATCAAACACCCACTACTCTAACTCAAAAACCCACAAGAAAACAAAGATTATTGTTGGTGATGTTGTGATTGAAGTGGATAACGAAGATTATAATCTTTATGTTATATTTCATTCATAAATTATTGGATACAAACAAATGCAAAAAAAATCAGAAAACAGAGCACGTTGCCCCAAGAATGTTCACTCGGTCCTTAACAACCTAGTTTGTCCTTTGTTACTTGGTTCCCCATCACCGAGTACTAAAAAATTTTAAGCTTGCCCTAAGATTAATGTTCACTTGGTCCTTAACAATTTAGTTTGTCCTTTGTTACTCGGCTCATAGCAACCAATTTCCTTTACTTTGGCTCGGTGCTCATGAACCAAACACCCCCAAGTTATATGTGTGATTGTTGGCTCGGTGCAAATTGGCCAAATGAAAATAACGGAATCAAAAAAATAATAAAGCACACTTGGCACTTATGCACCGAGTAGTTTGGTTCTGTATTCAGTTACTTTAAACCAAGTGTAGCTTCACTGCTAGGTCATCCATGGCGGTAGTAACTTTAAATCCAATTTAAAGAAAAAGAAAATGTCATTTGCTTGATTGGTTGGCAACCAGGCTCCAGAATGGGAATCAACTAACAGGTTCCTTGTCGGAAGAGATAGGTTATCTTCCTAACTTGGACATTATTCAAATTGACCACAACCAAATATCTATGATGTTTGCAAACTTGAGCAAACAAAGCACCTATAAGGTCTCACGATCTCTCTCTCTAAATGGTCTATGGAAAATGGTGTTTTGTGGGACAAAGGGTTAATTTGTGGAAGAAAAAATTGAAGATGACACTGGGGTGGGATGAAGTGAATTGATTTGATTTTATGAATCGTAGAGAGAATGGAGTGTTTAGATTAATATTAATTAATTAAAAAATTAAATATGAAGTATTAAGAGTGTTTACGAAAAAAAAAAAGTGTATTTTATAAAGTGTTAAGACACTAAAATGATCTGTGTCAAGAGCAGTCCAGTTGTTATATTAGTGATGGTTTCAATTTAATTTAAGCGGCACTAATTATACACACCAAAATTTTATTTTAACACTTTAACACTAGCTCAGGCATATAGGACAGAGATAATGTTCACATACTCGGTCCTATAACACTGAGTACGTGCACATTATCTCAGTCTTATAAAGTCAAGCTAGTGTGTTATTTTTATTTCTAATAATAGCTCGATTTATTGTATTGAGATAATATATATATATATATACTCAATATAATATGGTCAAATAATTGAGATAAAGTATTATCAAATAAAATAATGTGTGTAACCTTTAATTTTTGTCCCTTATATATAGCTTCGCATTATTGCAAATTTTTCTGACAGTAAAGCAGAAACACACATGGAGTTTTCTTCAAGATAAGAAACTGACAGAAACGCCATTAATAATAGTACATCTCCTAGTAACATATATGTATTTTTTATTGAAACAAAGAAAACAATATATATGGACATTGTCTAATGGGTAGATAATCTTCAATCATGGAGCAGAAAATATATATGGGCCTTCCACATATGCTTTATTTTTGTAATTATTTTCTTGCGTGTGTTATATTATACAAGATGTCAGAAACTGGCCTTGAGGAGGGATTGACTGTCCGCGATCCAAAAATTAAGATCATTAATATTTTATTTGTAAATATAAAATAATGATATGATAAGTATTTTTTACTAAACGTTATAGTGGGTACTTTTTAAAATTTGTAATTTTTGTTATATTTAGGAGGATGGTCCGTCAAATATTGTTATATTAACTACATATACGATGATTAATACAATAAGTATGATATTATTGATAAATAATAGTGTGGTGTAACTTATTATGATATACATGTACATACTATAGTTAATACTCTATATTATTTAAATAATTAAAATAAATAGTTTCAGTTGTGAAAAAAAAAATCTCAAATTGAACCGTTGGTTTTTTTAACATCATGTAAACGTAATTAAATTTTTAAATCACTAGTTTGAAATCTAAAGAAGTATTAATTTAAAGAAGTACCTACCATAATTTATAGTAAAAAATACCTACTATTCTACTACTCTGTATATATGTGTGTGTTAAATTAATAACACATGTTTTCAAAGCTTAAACAACATGCAGAGAAATGATGTCTTCAACTCTTCTCCAATTATTTCTTCTTATATTAAATCTTGAATCTTATCATTCTATAAGAGAGAATTAGACGAGCTCTAATATTTTATCTTTCATTCATATTGATTTAAAACAATAAGAGGAAATGTGAGATTAAGTTGTATTTTTTTCAAGATTCTTTGTAAATGTAATGTGTTTTTTGTGACATGTAAACTCTTGTCATTAAAATAAATTTTGGGCATGCGTAAGTAATTTTGGACACCCTAAACACTTGCTAGGAATCACTTTCTCTGTACTTAATACGAAGTCAACCTAGTGTATATTTTGGGCTTGTACAAGTAAAAATTTTTTTTGACACGCTATGAATAGTTCCACGTTCAAGAACATTGGGTACTCGAACCATATTCCCAGCACATTCTACACCATATTACTCCCTCATCAACGCATATTTTTATAAAAACATAAAATTAAATAGTAAGCATGAAAGAACATTTTCTTTGTATGACTTTTCTTTGCCTTAGGTCGAATGAATACGAAAGGGAGCCATTCTGGTATGAGTGGTTAATAGAGTAGGCCTTTTGATAACTAATTAGAGTTGACATAAAATGAATTACGGAAACAAATTAAAAATACTCAAAACAAGCAAATTCACAATCCCTAACATTGTCACTTTATATTACGAGTCGTATGTGGAAATGATTTCCATTATCATTTCATAGAATGATATTTATGTAGACCTTTTTTTGTTTCTTGGACAAATTGACCATTTGAAATGAGTTAGTATTAACCCTTAATTGAGACCTGAGAAGGTCAACAAATATGACCTCCATTTTTATGCGACACACGAGCCACAGGAACATTATCTATCACAATTTAAACACGTAAAAACGATAACAAAATTTTGTATCTTAAAGTTGAAACAGTAAAATAATTGAACCCACGAGTTCATTGACCAAGTGCACCGTACTCTTGAGAGTTGGAAGTGAGCTTGGCTAAAGTCAAAACTGGGCTGGGCTAAACTAAGAAAGCACTGATTTCTGCTTCTGGGACTCTCCCTTAGATCTACCTCTGCCTCCACCCTCAGATTAGGAAGAATGCGAAACTTATTCGTATAGTAAGTAGAATATATTTACGTTACGTATTTGTATTAATAACGGGTCAGGATGAGAAGGAAAACATTATGTCTGGACCTAAAATTCAAACACCACAATGTGTGGTTGTGAGTTTCAAAGTGCCGGAGTGCTGTAATAACCAAATTCCCCATCCTCCCTTCCCCACCCCCCCCACCCCCCCGGTCTCTCTGAAGCACCACATTGTGTAATGTATGACAAAAAACTTAGCTAAACTCAACTTTACCATTCTCTTATAGTACGAAATAGTATTTGGTTCGAGTTTTATTTCATTCTTGGAATTCTTAAGTGGTAATTTCACACTAGTGTCTTTATAATTCATATCAAGAGATTGAACTGTTAAGTTGATGGACTCAGACTTCCCCCGTGAAATTTACCATTTTCAGTCCTAAGAACAAACAAAACTTGAACCAAAGAAAATTGTAAGCGGTATACAACATACACAAGTGGTCTTGCTCTTGAAGAGTATTCGTCCGTACAAGGTGCAACCCTTTTAGCTGCGATTCTCTTTTGACACTAAAAATCTTACTTAGCTCTTAAAAAGGATTGGACTGTATACAGCGCAAGCCTTTTAGCAGCTATTATTTGTTCACACTAAGGGTGTTACGCAATAGAGTCTTGCTGTACGCATGAATCTTATACACCCTCATTCCCTTATAAAGAGCCTAGTTCAGATGATAACATTTCTTTAAGGATATGCTTAATGTGAACATGCTATATTCAATGGTTGAGAACAAAATTGATTATACAACTAATCAGTCAAACCATTCATATTTTCCAAGTCTAGAACAACGCTACGTAACAAGTTCCTGCATTCAATTACATTTCTTGTTCATCCATTCTCACAAGCAATCAAGGTAGTCCCTCCATCCCAAATATAGTCTATTATACCTTTTTGGAACATAATTACATAATCAAAGTATACAAAATCTCACAATACCAAATAGGTTTTATTCTCAGACAGTGCTTAAGTTGAAATTAGCGTGTCCTCAAATAAGCGTTAAGAACTCAGAGGGGACTCTTAATTTGAGAGGAGTGAAAGTACTAAATAAAGAGGAGAAAAGTTAAAAACGATAGGCTAAACTTCTTACCCTTTCGAAAAAAGTCTCATGTAGATGGTATGAATGCAGATAGTCTGCAGCCTCTATATACATATATACACAAACCCTCACAACTACGTCAGGTCAAATTCGCGATTGTGCCAACAAGGCTGTGTGAAGAGAAAAAAGAGACTGGGCAGATTCCCAATCCATATCCTTTTTTTACCAGGACAATCAAATTAGAGTTTAAGTTCCAAAGGAAAGAAGAGTAATCTAATAATGCTTCTTCAAAGATCATTCAAATTTCTCCCATTCAATTCCCATGAATGAAGGCAACTACACAATAGTTTGAGTTCCAAATAAAATGTCTCCATCAGTTTTCAAGAGCTTACCAGCCTAACCATCAAGTAACAATTTCATCAAAATTAACCCCCCTCCCCCCTTCTTCTCTTCTGTCCTGTCTCTCTTCTAAAATCACTTGCAACAAAAGCATAGATGATCCAGTCTAGTGAAATACATTTTACTCTCTTGAATTTTATCCAAAGTCTCACTTTAATCCTTGATGTTTTAATTTCCTCAATTCTACCCCTAAAGTTTCATTCCAATTGCAATGTGGCCCCAAATTGGACAAACCGTTAGTTCCTTTAACATAAAAGGCATGTGCCACGCACAAGGCACTGCCCTTGAGGGGCAACAAGATGAAAACAAATGTCTGCAACCCTTAAGTTCACTATTTTCTCTATTTGGGAACGATTGTTAAGACTAGTTTATAACCAAAATCGGAGGACTATTGTTGTAATTTTGCCTCTGAAAAATTTAGGGAATGAAGAACTTGAGGGTTACAAACATTGGTTTTCCCCTTTTTGTCCCTCAATATGGTGCCCGTACAAGGCACATGCTTTTTTTGAGGCATTCAATTTGGGGGCCACATTGCAACTGGAACGAAATTTTAGGGGTCAAATTGACAAAGCATCAAGGACTAAAGTCAAGACTTCGGACAAACATCAAAGGACTAAAGTGCACTTCACTCGTTCCAATCTCTGAAAACACTTTCAGAACTTGAATAATTTCACAAAACTAGCATAGTTTCACAAAATGCAAAACCCGGAACAAAAATTGTTTAAAATGTTAACAATTTTAAGAACTTGAAATCGAAAATTATAACAAAAGAGAAAGGTTGCATGCAGAAAATGAAAATAATTACTCTATCCACCAAAGATGGTCTTAATTGTACTATTATCACCAACACATCCTTATGGTTTTAAACAAGAAGACAATGCTAAAATTAACTTAACCACCTGGGGCCATGAATGAAATAGAATCAACCCAATAATGAAGTCCAAATTACT
Organism: Lonicera japonica; assembly: GCA_021464415.1. NCBI lineage: Eukaryota > Viridiplantae > Streptophyta > Magnoliopsida > Dipsacales > Caprifoliaceae > Lonicera > Lonicera japonica. Next base: position 57,100,910 of record CM038467.1, read on the forward strand.
AATTAATCCATAATTATACTCACAATAATCTTAGACTAGTTTTCCTAATACAGGAAACCAAATGCTGCAATTATACTAAAACACTTTCAAAACAAGGAGTGCAGTCTCACAAAAAAATATGTCTTCAAATGTAAAAAACTTTAATACAAACAATTTAAAATGAGAACAAAAAAAAAGGCTTGTAAAGGCAGAAAATGAAAATTCAATAACAATAACAATAGCAAAAACAGGCCTTAGTTATACCTATCCAACCAAGCCATCAGTGTAATGTTTTCAGAACTATTCACACGATATCTTAGGCTTTTCATTTTCAGACTGTAATTTACTCTTACAATGTTTTCCATATTTTGATGCAAACTAACTTGCACACTACAAAGTAGCGCAGTTGATTGTCATCATTTCTAATATCAACACCAAACAACCAGAAACATTTGAAAAGAGTACGTTGAAATTACAACAAACCAAACACAGCCTATGTTACAAAATTCGCTCCTCTCCATTCCCACATTTTGAGGTCTAAATGGATTAAGTTTTTCATGAAAATTGGTAGAGATGATCTCTATAATGAGTATATCCTCTACACAAAATTTCAAGATGAAATTCACCAAAAGTGGACATAACAAAATTTTGAGATATATGTTCATCTTCGTCACTGAAATTTTAGATGATCATCTTACCCGCTTCTAAATTGAATATTCTAATTATAGACTAATTACAAAGAATCACAGATCTATCTCCATCAAGTTTCATGAAAAAATCTTTAGTCTGTCGAAATAGACCCCACTGAGGGAATGGGGTAATGGAGAGGAGTCAGGTTACCAATTATCATACTCAAAATACTCATTTTTCTATATCCAACTTTACTACTAATTCCGTAATTCTCAGCAACAAATCAAATTTCAGATTTGATGTCAGCAGTAGTCACTAACATACACATCTTTTATTTTTTTTTTTGATAACTATGGGTATCGGGGCCCCTCCCCCACTAATCCCAAGCTCAATTTCATCATACAAGAAAAACCCCAAAAAACCGGATAATTAACTCAAAAGCACCACATGAATAAAATTAGAAAAGAAAATTCATTTCACCTAAGATAAGCAGGAATCCTAATGCGAATAAAGGGCATACTCACGACATATGTGATGACAACAAAGGACACACCAGTAGATGCGAAGGAGATCTTAATGGTCTTCGCTCAGTTTCTCCCATGAATGTTTTTGTCTCAGATAACATCACAATACTTTGAGTTCCAAAGACAATCTCCCATTTTTATGCAGTTACAAGCTTGCAAAAACTTAGCCACGCGGAGCGAGGAATGAAGTGTAATCAACCAAATAGTGAAGTCCAAATTACAAATTGATCCAGAATTATACTCACAAGTCACAAGAATCTTAGACTAATTTTCCTAAGACAGAAAACCACATGCTACACTAAAACAATTTCAAACAAGCAGTCTTGCCAAAAAAAATGTTTGACATGCAAACAACCTTTAAAACAGAAAATATAATTTGAGAACCCAAAAAAAGGCTAGTAAATGCAGAAAATGAAAATTCAATAACAATAACAAAAATAGCCTTTAATTATACACTATCCATCCAAGAACACAATATAATGTTCTAAGAATTATCCACATGGTATCTTTAGGCTTTTCGTTTTCAGACGGTAATCTACTCCTACAATGATTTCCGCATTTTGAGCAAGCCAACTGCACACTCGAAGTAGCCAAGTTGATTGTCATCATTTCTGATACCAACCAAACTAGCAGAAACATTCATTTGCATTTAAAAACTCTAACTTGAAAAGAGTTCCCACATTGAAATTACAAAAAAAGAACCAAACACAGCCTAAGTCACAGATTTGGCTCTTCTCCATCACCCCAAATTCTCTCAAGGGGATCATTTCGAGGGCTAAACATATGGGTTTTTTTTTCATGAATTTTGGTGGAGATGATCATTATACCCTTTTCCTCTTAATTGAATCTTCTAATGAAATTTT